>NMRB01003243.1:7228-49020 GCA_002633025.1 Notospermus geniculatus | reverse complement strand
ATTTTTTGAAAAAATGGAAATTCTCAAAATATCGAAATTTTGATAATCTCAAATATCTCAGCAACCACTCGATATATTTTGACGAAACAGAGCTCAAAATCCTTAGAAACTTCCACTCTATCAACCCTGTAACAAATGTCACAAAGAAATTCCATAATAAAAATGTTGATTTTTAGGGGTTTTTCTAATGAGGAATTACATAATTATGATATTTCCAAATTTCCAAAAGTTTGATGCAGAAATATGACCAAGGTTATATACTTTCATGTGGTACAAACCGTGTTAAAATTGGCCCAGTAGTATTTGAAATATTTAAGGTAGTAGGTGTAGATAAACTAATGTCAATGACTGTACATACATGTATACATTGTATTTTCAAATTGAACAATACGGTATTTGGCAGTGAATGAGTTAACTAATATCGCAGTTAGTGAGATCCTAACAACAGCGGAATGCTTTCTCCTCTCTGTAGCCGCAGGCTCTGAGATGGGGAGACTGATCGAAGCTGTGTAATCGATAGTAATCAGGTGAATCATTGTAACATCGTAAATTTGGTAAAAAATGATTTTGTCGGCAATTTCTCGCTCTCTAATCTGTTACACTTCAAACTGATTTGCTGTTTGTTTAGGTTAAGTCATTACAGGCTTGATTTTTATCAAACCCATGGGTGTCTGCAGTTTTCAATCCAGGTGTAACGTTTTTGAGCGTTCCCCATCTGCGAGTGTTCCCCTGCTGTTGTCTGACGGAATAAGCCGCGACTCGACAATGGAGGACACACAGAGAAACGTGTCGATCTATCTGCCAGTGTTTCCAGAACAATAGGGGGAACACTGACACACGGAAACACTGAAAAACTTTAGACCTGTACGAGTATAATATAGAGTTTTCGCAAAGCCCCCGACATGCCAACGCGAACGATAAACGTCTATCCTTTTGTTCGGTGCTCTCTTCGTGGCATCGAACAATGGGTTTGGCGTTCGCGTTGGCGTTTCGGGGGCTTTGCGAAAACTCCCTAATAAGGCATACATCTCCACGGATGAATTCACCAGGCGCTATTTTGCCTTTGGTGGTAAAAAGTAGAGAGTTTTCGCAAGAGTCCCCGAAACGCCAACGCGAACGCCAAACCCATTGTTCCATGCCACGAAGAGAGCACCGAAGAAAAGAATTGTATTTGTATTTCATTTTTCCGCGAGGGCCGACGCTATAGCATTATTGGCCCTGGTAAGTACGGAGGAGGCCATCACAAGCTACTCGTGTTCCTCACTTGGATGGGGTATTTTACTTGCCCTTGCAAAGACACAAGGTACAAGGCACCACGGCTTACTGTCCCATGCGACGGACGTGAAGAGCCGGGAATGAAATCCCATATGGCCTGGGCTGGATACGAACCCGGGACCTGCCGCTTGCTAAGCTGACGTGATAACCACTAGGCTATCAGGAAGAAAAGGACAGACCTTAAAGGGACTAGGAAAATTTTTTCAAGCTTCGGTTATTACAAAATGCTAGTCTTTCATGATAAATTCCCACCGTCAAATCTCTTTTTCAATTAAGTGTTAATTACTGGCACGCAGACAAATCAGTCATCACCAGACCATGGAGAATTCACCACGTCACTGGGAACCTCTCGCTGTATGTTTTGTATAGAGCGAGCTTGTACTCTATTATGTTGATTAGGTTCCCAGTGACGTTGTGAATGCTCCATGGTGTGGTGATAACTGATTTGTCTGGGTGCCAGTAATTAACAGTTAATTGAAAAAGTGAATTGACGGTGGGAATTTATCATGAAAGACTAGCATTTTCTAATAACCGAAGCTAGAAAAAAATTTCCTAGTCCCTTTAATGTTGGCGTTTCGGGGCGTTGCGAAAACTCTCTTGTATCTCGACGGAATATACGTCTATCAGACGTCTTTTCAATTTCAGTTTACAAGTACATGTAGTAGCGGTTCAACGACATGACTGCCCGGCGACTTGATATAATTTCATTATCGATTGATTATATAACTTAATAGGTTCAACAAGCGAGTAATGGCCTGCCATATCCAATATTCACTGGTTTATTACGAGTCAACAAGGGAATAATTGCTGTTTTATGAGCGGTTATATCCGCAAAAAAAGACGTCACGAAATACAGACGTTTAAGTCGTAATCTCGAGACGTTGTTGTGATCTAATCTGAAGTCATAGCCGAGAAAGACGTTGGGTGGCTCTGCAGTTTTCAGGATCTCGAGTCGTAGCCGAGAAAGACGTTGGGCGGCGCTGCAGTTGTCAGGATCTCGAGTCGTAGCTGAGAAAGACGTTGGGCGGCGCTGCAGTCGTCAGGGTGATCTCGAGTCGTACTGAGAAAGACGTTGGGCTGCGCTGCAGTCGTCGGGATGATCTCGAGTCGTAGCNGCTGCAGTCGTCGGGATGATCTCGATTCATTACTGGGAAAGACGTTAGGCGGCGCTGTGATGATCAGTGTGTATCAAGGAGAAAGCGACAAACCATCAAAAGTCTCGAGCAAATCTCACCACAAAACCTTTTCCCAACGCTCACAAGACCAGGATACATACGGCAACACACTGCGACAGTCTTACGCAATAAATTATCACTTATCGCATGACCAAACAGCAATGTAATCTATGATCGATGCTGAACAAAGGAAGATATTGACCGAGTAATTTATTTATCATCAATGGACTGGTTTATGATCTAACGTAATGCCTGCTTTGTCATGTTTGTTGGACAAAATCTTGCATCAATTTAGTAATGATGCAGCACAATAATCATAAACGACCTATTGTATAATTTTGGCATTAATTGCAGCACAATAATCGTAATGACCGATAATAGTGGCATTGAACCTACGACAGCCAGGTCATCTATTCAACGTTGTTTGCTCGCTGTCGCCAAAATTAACAGATTATCTATTCGGATTTTAGCTACGTAAAGAAAAGGGCTGTCGGACTTCCTGTGCGGTCGGCCCAGATCAATTAGGTAAGCTCGAACGTGTCAGTCATCTCCACTATCTGTCAATCACCACCACTATCGGTACCCGGCCAAGTCGCCATTCTCCACTCTCAACTGGTCTGAAAAGACCAAGTCATGGACTGAATGAGCTGCGCCCCGCATTCCACGAAAGGTTTCTGGAAAGACTGGATAATAATGTTACGCTCTTTTAGACTACATGTATAACAGTGGAAAGTTCTGTATAAAAGTTTGACGTCATAATAATCATACAGTACTATAAGATTTGGAGATGTGATATAGCCATAAACTAATAAAAGAAGCCATTTTATAAGTTTATGATACAACCTATATCTCAAATCAAATTTCATGTAGCCTGGTTACATTTGCCTAATATCAGTATCTTTCCCCAGCCTCTTGGAAATCGATACGGACGGTGATTATATTCCCTTTAATACCATGTTTACGGGAAAGAGTCTCATCTTTCATGTAATCGACAAAGGTTCTATGCCTCGAGACGAAACCATATACAATATGATTATCATGGAAAGTTGCCAATATATGGCTATTAATATGGACCTTGCCAGACTTATTAATAACGGTTTCCTTCTCATGAGGACATTAAAAATTGAATCTTGAGCTGAGAGCTAGAGGTATGGTATCTTTAGCTCTGTAGACAGCATTGGGTGATTTTGGTGTACAGCATGCAGGAGGAAACCGGAGAGTCCGGAGGAAACCTGCCTGTTAAAGAGAGTGGCCCTCTCTGTGACATAAAAAGTGGGCTGCGTGTCCAACCATAGTCGAACTAGGTGTAATACCTGACAGTGCTTTCGTATGCCAGTGTTTCCCCGTTTGGGAAATGCTGGCAACTGAAAACTACCCTGTACATCAAATGTACAGTGCACTCAGCGCAATGTATTGTTTGAAGGAGTATTACATGTTTCTTAAGGCTCGTCTACACGATCATACATTTGTTCAAAACATCATCATACATTTGTATGATGATGTCCAAGCTTGTTTGTCGATTTCGGTCTTGTGACAATGCAGCTAAAATTTTGAACATCATCATACATTGTTCAAAGCAGCATCATACACTTGTATGATGATGTTCAAGTTTGTTGTGGATTTCGATCTACAGTCCAACATTCATGGACTTTGTATGATGAAGTATGATGGAGAAAGGATAATGTTGGATGCTGTTCAAGTTTGTTGGGAAAACCGTCCACACGATCATACATTTGTCCCTGAACATCATCACACATTTTTTTGGGGATGTTTTGCATTGGCAAGATGAAACATGCAGCTAAAAATTTGAACATCATCATACATGTTCAGGTTTGTTGGGAAAACAGTCCACACGATCATACATTTGTCCATGAACATCATCATACAAATTTGAATATCATCATACATGTACATGTTGGTTGCTGTTCAAGTTTGTTCGGAAAACAGCCTACACAATCAAATATCTGTCCATGAACATCATCATACAAATGTATGAGGATGTTTTGAACAAATGTATGATCGTGTAGACAGGCCTTGAGGAGGACATGTTGGGTGTTTTTTTTGTCTTATTAAGTACATATGAGAAATGTCGATCGTGATTATTATGGATGAAGCTAACGATATCACCTCATTCATATTCGAGCCACTTAAAACGTCTGCGGTGTCGGATCTACATTGAACATGCAACCGTCTCATTAGAGTGGCTACAATTCAATAACAAAATTGATGCTCTTTTATCAAGAGCAGCGTGTTGAAAGATCTGTCGAACGGCAATGATTAAGCATGCAGGTGAAATGAAGCGAAGTGTGTGGTGAGTTTGTAATAAATCAGTAAAAACGTATGTGATCGTGCCAGGAACGGAAATGAACAAGCACGTACTCATGGGTGCTAATGCACATGATCAACAAGTATTCCAACTCACACGTACAACTTGCCGGCCAGTCATGCCAGTACACGATGGACAAATTCATTTCAAACTTCTTCGGGAACGCTACGGTTGCAAATTACATGTACATTTGTACGCAGTGTTCATGTACAGCCTGCGAACACGCCGGTTAACAGTGGCTCAACGGTCGCAAACTCTCTGTGAAGAATTTCTGGTGTGTCCGCAGGTCTATGAAATGGCAGCCAAACAACCACTGCCAGCTGTGTGCACAAAGGAATGTGCTGTGTTTGGAATTCCAGCGTGGCGCGAAAACAAAACCTTTTCCCGCGTTCCGCATTGTGGTGGTGGTGGTGGTGGTGGTGGGGGNGGGGGGGTGCCCACAGAACTCATCGGTAGGCCCTACAAGAGTGAGGTTTCGCAAACCTGACGAAAGACGAAGTACGAAATACGAAATTCAACTTCATTTCCAGGACCTAATGTATTTCTGGAGATGGTTGGTACCCCAAAATGTCCCTGCTGCCAGTACGTCGTTTAGCATAATGTATTAAGACTGACAGAGTTACGGTGCATCTTGAATTTTTAAATTTTCACCTCGTATCTACGAAGTGGAAACGAAAGATAAATTTCAAAGTTTAATATACACTGTAACTCTATCGGTCTAACGTTGCACGCTGAAAGAGACTCTTGCAGTAGGCGATATTTGTAGTACCAACCATTTCCAAATACATTACGTCATGGAAATAAAGTCCAATTGCGTGCCTCGTGTTTCGTCAGATTTGCGAAACCTCACTAATAGGCGCAGTTGATGTCTGATTGTGTAGATGTTTTGTGCAATCAGGCTGAAGGCAAAACTGCGACAATGTGTGCAGCACCACATTTTATTCCATATATCTATTTTATCTTAATGTTCAGTGATACGTATTATCTGATGTAAATTGAATAGTCGGTAAACCCGAACCATTGAGAGATCTCGATTCACGTCATGTGATATTGCGAAAATAAATGAACTG
This sequence comes from Notospermus geniculatus, assembly GCA_002633025.1. Taxonomy (NCBI): domain Eukaryota; kingdom Metazoa; phylum Nemertea; class Pilidiophora; order Heteronemertea; family Lineidae; genus Notospermus; species Notospermus geniculatus. The sequence continues at coordinate 43,174 of NMRB01003243.1, read as the reverse complement.
CGTGTTTATTTTCCAGGGCAGAGATTTGTATATCTCCGTGACGGCTGATATGCCGTAGTGTTTTTCTCCTAACACTGACACCGCCATCTGCGGCGTTTATTCAATTATCGAGAGATAAATGAACGATCTATTTCCGCGGGCAAGGTGCTGGTGACATTGAAATACCGGTCAATATAGTTAGTTTACAACGCGTCCCCACTATAATACCAATAACTCAATTTGTATCGCTATCTCAAAGAACAGAGAGTCTTTCTAATCGGTATTCAAGGAATCTCCGCCAATCGGTTTACCATTGACAACAACAGCAACAAAAGTGGTGCAGTGAATATTGAAATCGGCGGCAGAGAGACGACTAGTCTCGTGCAGCGAGCCGGTCTGTTCCGCAGTGCTGCTCCACGTGCGATTCCCCCGAGGGGTGATCGAGACTGATAGACGCCATATGACGTCATGCTTGACCACTCAATCTACATGTACAGTATCTTTACTGCCAAGCTGCCGAGTTTGATGTAGGCCTACTTGCCTGATTCACCCATTCGCTGCCATACTCCAGAACAACGTTGAATTTTTTGATAATTGGACGAAATTTTAACACTGCCATCGACGCTAGATCGCCTTCTTGAAAATCTTGACGTCGTCGTCGGTGGGGCCGCCATCCTGTTGGTCTTTGAAGTGACGCGAACTTCTTTTTCAAATTGTTATTATTTGCAGAAAACAATATTTATCTTGTCGAAAACGAAACAGAATAACTTTATTATCACTTTATATTTATTCTACCGATGTATACCTTTGTACACCTATCTACAATAGATCTACATCTTAAACGTAGAAAACGACGTGATGGGTAACCACTTTACAAACAGAAGAATTTCTACTGTTCGCTCCGCGCGCGCACTACTTTTCAAGATGGAAACCTAGCGTCGATACTATAGTGGTGATATCCTCGCACAGTAGATATCGCCACCCAGAGTAAACGGAACCAGAATTCGAGAATTTGGCGTTGGCAATGTTATGCCTTTATTGGTGAAGATATAGCCTAAATCAATTTGGCGTAATGTTTGGAGGACGTGAGAATATTAAAGTCAGAAACAATGATGTGTAACAACTATTTGCATCGGGTTTTTCAACGGCGATGATGAAAAACCCGATGCGAACCAACCGACGCGACGAAGTTTTGACGAACGTCAGGCCTAGTTGACGTCTCACTGGGCTTGGTGACGCCGCCCTGCCTTGATGACGCCACGCAGGAGAACTGCACTGGAGCACGACGGGAGGAAGCCTGATTATGACGTCATAATCATGCACAACGTTACTATGGTGTGCTTGGCGACATCAGGGCGAATACATCTACTTGACGACTGCGGTCAATTATGACGCCATCACCTCAGGTTTAATTTCATAAAATCCTCCTTAATTAATTACCTTTAAGTTCATTTTCCAAAAATTTCTAATTGTGGGCCATTAATTCAACCATATATTCATTCCACCAGTTGAAAGTGCTAAAAATTACACCGTATGTGAGATATTGTACACTGAAGTTAGACACGGCTGCCAGAACTATATAACGAAACGATGACGGTGTTCCACATCTGCTGTCTGCGTGCTGCGCATTGGCGCCGCTACGCGGCGTTCCGGGAACGTTGCGTCTAGCGTCAAGTTTGATTAGCTGCCAGTGGCCACTTCATCAAAAGCAAAATATAGTACATCAACATGATTCTAAAACATTACAGGAACCCTACCACATGGGTATTCATTGGAAAGTACTCACTGAGAGCTTTCCAATGAATACCACCATACGACGGTGCTACAGCACATTTGAGCCCTTCTGACTTTGTAGGCCTACATATTTCCAAAATGACAGAATGTAGGCATAGGTAGAACGGGTTAAGAGTTATGAAAGCGCTGACCCCACACCATTTCCATGTCCATGAGACAATACCCTGCCATTAATTACAATATTAGCACAAGGACTCATCAATTTTGCCGTAACCTGTGACCACTCTCCATGGCGGGACAACAGAAATAGGACGCAATTTAGAAAACAATTTGCCGATACAAATATCCCTGTAACTTTAATTTAATCGTGAAGTTTTCCATACATTTGCACATACGTGATTTGTCCTGAACGCCTTCATGACTACTTAGTTGTGTATTTGATATGCTGTCGACGAACACAAGCAGTTGTCCTCTATGAGAATATCCGGTTTACAGAGCATATCAATTGGATCAACAGACTGTCCACTGGGGGATATTTATCTATATAAAGAGAAGCGTTTAGTTTCGAATTCATACACGTACCATCCATTCTTATCATTCGAATACAGATAGTGGGTTACGCGGATGCTACATGGCAAAGCCACTATCGAAACTCAAAGCGACCGTTTATCCTTTTGTTTGGTCGTCTCGTCGTGGCATCAAAAAATGGGATTGGCGTTCGCGTTGGCGTTTCGAGGGCTTTGCGAAAAGTCTGTTAGGCCGGTGTAACATTTTTCAGTGAGGCCTGTGTGCCAGTCTGACAATACAATATATTAACGGAATAAGCCGCAACTTGACAATGAACGACACACAGAGAAACAGTGAGTCTGTTTCCCAGTGTGTTCCGAACAATGGCGGAATCGCACAGAAAAATGGCCACACTGAAAAACGTTACACTTGATACATAGAGGTAGGCTATACGGTATACGGACACACAGGCGAACAAAGGTTTCGTGGTCATGAAGCCTTTATTAGGCCATTGTTCGCCAGCGTTTCCGTATACCGTATACCTCCAATGTAAACCCGGCCTTAAAGACATAGTTTTTACTCAAGCCTTGGACGGAAAGCATGCTTCAATTTTTAAACCTTTTTGGACATACAGCAATTTTGATTTCACATTAGAAGAATTTTTTTAAATTACAAAAAAAATTAAAAAATACAAAGAAGAAGACATGAGTGACAGACAAAAACTTGTCATTTTCGGAAATGTTCATAAAAATTTCGGTTCAAATGGGTTAATTAACGTGGATTGAAATCAATATATCACCACGGCAGTAAAAATGGCATCAATCATCATTAAGTGAAAAATTACCATTCGATCAATCAAGTTAAGATTGTAGCATGTGTTTAATGAACTGGTATTCGGCAAATTTGACAGATAAATCCGTTCCGTGTCATTGTGAAGGAATTTGTATCTCATATGAGAATCTGTCTTGTGGTGCAGAGCTGATGAATGGCAAAATGAGTGTCTGTACTTCTGAGCAGCGGGATGATGGCTCAATGAAGTAACAGCCCCATTTTATGGAACCAAGTGCACTTTACTGTAGAATATACTATTACATGAGTAAATCACGCTCCCACTATTTACTAGTGTAGATACCACAAGCTCACTTTAGAGGGCAAAAGCGAAAGGTTTATAAAAAAATCGACCAATCTCAGCAAAAAATCACTGAGAAGTTGGAGGTCAATGTTGCTGGCTTTTAATTTGAAAAGTAGACAGTACTTAAACGAAGGTTCCGGCGCGGCTGCTTTATCTATTTTTTACTTATATTTCAAGGTAGCTGAAGAGTAGTATTCAGTTTCCAAAACTTGAGGTTTTGCCAAAAAAATACCATAATGTAGTTTTGTAGGTTTGTAATGGGAGATTTCGGATGCTCGACATTGTCAGTACTGGGATTAAAACGTGCCTTTCTGGATAAGTGACAAAAAAGTGAAATGAAATGGTATGTAGTTGTAGCTTTTAAGCGAACTAAGCTCTCAGAAAGACTCCAGAATACTTCGCTCCAACTGATTCTTCTTTTGAATGCAAACTGGATGGTAAAAATAACATGAAATCGAAAGGAAAAATTATGTCGCTTGCATTCGTCGGTAAAATGTTCCACTTGATACTGAAACAAGGAGGGGAGTGTTCGTTAATCAAATTACAGAGTGGTGCACTGGAATTGAGCTTCATTTCTCAAGCATTAAGATGACAGCAAGGAAAACAGTGTATCAGAAACTTGATGGTGAAGCATTGTTTAAAGAAAGACATGCAGGGAAACAATTAAAAGTGTTCAAGGTTGATGTCACTTCCGTTATTGTTTTTCTGCCAAGTATTGAAGGGGAATGTGTTACATAGACGAATCCTGCAGATTGTGCATGTGAGAGTGACGCAAGAACGGATATTGACCCACATATTTGGAAGTCACCAATGCATACAACGTACTGACCCACATATTGGTGAGTCACCAATGCATACAACGTATTGGCCCACATATTGGTGAGTCACCAACTCATATAACATATTGACCCAGATATTCGGGAGTCACCAAAGCATACGATGTATTGGTATAGGAGCTGTTAGCGAGTTGACCAATAGGTGTCACTACGGCCCAATTCAATGCATATAGCGGACCCAGTCATTATTGATCGAGCAGCAATCACGTAGATTTTCCTGTACATTGGTCCGCTAGAACTTTGCTGCCATCTGTTGGCAATATGCGCGGCTGACTGCTCCTATTGACCTACATATTCGGAAGTTACCAATGCATACAGCGTATTGACCCACATATTCGCGAATCACCAAATCATAAAACGTATTGACCCCCATATTCGTGAGTCACCAATGCATACAACGTATTGGCTCACAGATTCATGAGTCACCAATGCATACAACGTATTGACCCCCATATTCGTGAGTCACCATTGAATACAACGTATTGGCCCACAGATTCGTGAGTCACCAATGCATACAACGTATTGGCCCACATATTCGTGAGTCACCATTGAATACAACGTATTGGCCCACATATTCGTGGGCCATACGTGGTATTGTTCAGCAGTCACCTAATGCATACATTGTATTGACCCAGATATTGGAAATCACCAATACATACAACTTATTGACCCACACATTCAGGAGTCACCAATGAATACAACGCTGACCTACACAATCGTGAGTCACCAATGTATACAGCGTATTGACCCACATATTCAGGAGTTCACCTACATATATTCGTGAGCCACCAATGGACGTTTGAGAAGTTTGTCAAGCTTTCGTTCTCCAAACACCCCTAAGTTCCTTTTCGTTTGTTGCAGTTCTAAGTCAACGCTTTGAAAATTCCAGTCAGACTTTTGAAGTGCTGAACAGAGAAGCAACTAGAAACACTTCATAAGACATCCCAAGTAGACTTAGTTTGAGAAAGTTATATGAAAAAGAACCCCCAACCTCAACAGACAGGTGATGACGTTTCTACACTCCATGCATCTCCTACACCATCGTCACAAAGCTTTATACTTTTTAGTCTGATTGTAATTTTACATGAAGCCAAAGATCAGAGAGTGCATTGCTTTTTACGACTTTTAGGACTTCTTTTAGAGTTTAGAAACCAAAGACAGCAAATGCAAAGTACAGGCGATCATCTACTTTTGTTACTTCATTGAAAGGTATATCGTATGGAGTTAATCCATCTTTTAGAAGGTCCAATGCTTTTCCTAGAGGAACAAATAAAAGTAAATATGGTGCAAAAGCGGCATCCACTTTGTTACGCGATTAGCCAGTAAATCACATGAGTTTATCGTTCTTTTATAAGGTCCAATGGTAAGTAAAGGGACATGTAGAAAGAAACAATGGATTAAAATGGTACAAAAGCAATATTTTAATGTTGACGAAGACGCCTTAAGAATAAGTTAGAAAAAGAAAACTAAGCATGCATGATAAGAATGGCAACTTAAGAATACGCAACTTAAGAATACGTTAGGAAAGGCAATTTAATGAATATGTTGAAAAATGGGCAACTTAAGTATACTAGTAAGTTAGGAAAGGAAACAAGGAAACTTAAGAATACATGTATATTAAGAAATGGGAACTTAAGAAGATTAGAAAAAGGGAACTTAAGAATACGTTGCAAGAAAATAAAACTTCAGAAAAACGTTGTTAGAAAAGAGCTAAAGAGAATTGTTAAGAAAAGGAGAACTTCAAACTGATTCCCAAAGTAAAACTCACCTGTTAATGATCAGCTATATTCCAAGTAGTCACAAGCGCCTGTAGTTCTTAACTTTCTTACGTACAAGATTTACAATCCTTGGGCGTGGTCCTAAGAAACTGGTCTCCACTAACTATAAATTCCAGTTCGTATTTTGAATGTCTTAAAACTGTAACATACATGGAGTCTAAATCCAAAATAAATATCAGAAGGTATATCACCAGATCGCGACCATAATCTGTTCTGCAATGAACAAGCAAACCTAATGCTCACCTTCGATCATTTGCGACTAACGATCTCGGCTCGACTCCACGTGCAATCGACGTCACATCGATGGCGCCGGGGCCAACCATTATTTTCGAGGGAGCGTCAATTAGCAGTGTAGTATTTACGCTGATTAACCGGCGCTCCCTTGTTTACTGAAAGGCGATACTGGCTATTGGGCTTGAGTCCTGATCAGTGTTAACGCTTTCTAGTCCGTGCAACGCAGCATTCATAACTTCGACGCATCCTATTTTGCGTGGCCCCACACATTATTGGCATTTTCTTCAGGTTGTTGTGTATTCCCTGGCTGGTTAGAACTTAAAATTCACCATACACCATANGCGTCACACTGACTCCTGCTGGTTTTTATTGTGCATCAGACTATGAACTTTATGCGTATTTGACCCGAGACCTCGGGTCATTGAGAGCCCTGTAACATTGAAATTTATCTTTCGTTTCCACTTCGTAGATACGAAGTGGAAATTTAAAAATTCAAGATGCACCATAACTCTCTCGGTCTTACATGCTAGGCTAAAAGCCGCACAGGCAGCAGGGGCATTTGTGGTATCAACCATCTCCAGAAATACATTACGTCCTGGAAATGAAGTTGAATTTCGTATTTCGTACTTCGTGTTTCGTCAGATTTGCGAAACCTCGGTAAATGTTATAATGTTTTCCCAATATGGCTAACGTTGTGTCAATATTTGTGCCATGCGTCCTATGGTTTAGACAAATGAACCAGATAACATACAGCACGTTATATATTTATTCTGCAATCTCGGTGCTAATTAATTAAGACTAATTAAACTTTATTGAACTCATGTTCATTTACATGTACCCGAAGATTCGCTTGTTCTTTACTAATTACCAAAAGCATGTGCACTGCTTGATTCAACTAAAATGTTTGCCTCAAACATTTAAATGAACATCGAGTGCCTGATTGAAGGGGGTCAAATATAATCGACAGTGGGTGAACGCGCACACATACAAATGCCACCTTCGCCCAGAAGAGGCAGAGGGAACACACATAAGCCGTGGTTACACTACATAAAAATACCCGTGTTTTTCCAGACCCGTGTCAAACCGTGTGTACGAAAATCCCGGCGAGAGGTCACACTACTACACTGTAGTTAAGTAGCCCGGCGACAGTTGCGCTACAAACATTGACTCTTCGGTCATTTCTGAATTGGCACACATTGCTGGAGGCGCGAAAACAACGTCATTTAATGGCTGCGCCATCTGTTGCCGTGCGAAGAACTAACGAACACACGGGGATTTCGAAAAGCACGGCGAGATTGCCGTGTCTCAAAAACCCGCGTTTTCCAGACACGGGTTTCTTGGAGACCGGCAATTCATAGGTGTGACCGCAAAAAACCCGGAGATTTTATGTAGTGTAACCACGGCTATAGGTTTATTTCACAAACATGGCTCGCAGGATGATCTCACTGCGATATGTGTTACTTTATTACTACATTAGTAAATTTTCGCAACCGCCGGTGTGAAAGGAATCCAAGTCCCCTGGAATCAAAGTCCGGTCTTATTGTTCAGCGAGGGATTAGATGACCATTCGAATATAACCTTACAATAGTGGGCTATTGTTTGGCGAATCTGCATTCCTAGGACGCTGATTCCTGTCACTCCTGGTTAGAGAGGCGACTTCGTTTATCTATTGTTCGGGTATACTCAGAGAGACAGTACAGAGTTTTCGCATACATGTAGACCAACGATTAGATTGAGTTACGATTTTCTATTGTCTGAGTGCCTGTATACACGAACAATAGGTAGTGTAGTCGTTGGCCTTACTGGGCAGTTGCGAAAACTCAGTAAAATTGTAACGTAACCTATCCCGGCGACTGCGAAAACTCTTTTGTAACTGCCTGTATCAAAAGCACTAGGCTGTGAATGCCCAGGTGAAGAGGTCAAACCTTTGACAGTAATGTATTACTGCTGTCAATTCAAAGCTTGTAGCCTACTACACGATGGAACAAATGGTGAATCTAATAGCACCTATTTATCTGTCTGGAGGGCTCAGACCATGCGCCGAATGGGAAACTACTCCTTGAATTCTCGAGAAAGGTTCCTGTGAAAACGATAGGGTAATGGTAAAGGAGTAAGAAATAAAAGTGGAAAATAAGAAGTGGGAAATTTTGGCATTTTGGGGCGAATTTTTCAATTTCTCAAATTGGGAGAGGATTTTTCCATGACATGACATTTTGTCTGATTTTTTGGGCGATATTTCTCAAAATTGGAAAAAATTACCCCAATTTGAGAAATTGAAAAATTCGCACAAAAGTGCAAAATTTCCCACTTCTTATTTTTCACTTTTATTTCTTACTCCCTTTGGTATGATAAAGCGCTTTGAGATTGTATAAAAGTTAAATAAAAATCCACAATAAAAAATGTTTACATGAAAATGACTATATTTTTAACTTTTAACTTTTACAACAGGTCAAATATTCAACACGTAGGTTGAATCCGGTGTAACGTTTTTGAATGTTCCCCATCTGTGAGTGTTCCCTACTGGTGTCTGACGGAAGAAGCTGCGACTTGACGAACGGGCTACACTGGGAACGTGTCGATCTATCTGCCAGCGTTGATACATATACTCATAAAGGAATCAAACATAAAGGTTTAACTGCGAACGATGAAGCAATTGAGGGATACACTTTATGTGTTGCCACCAGATGTCTCTCACTGCCTGAATTTTGGCTTTTCGTAATAGGCAGGGCTTAACTTTTTTACGGTAGTGGGGTACATGAATCTGTCAACTTGATGCCTTGAATTTCATTTCTGAGGATAACAGAGCTATTTTCAGCACAATTAGTGTTCCACGTGCAAATGTACGTTAGCCTATTCAAATCTACACAGATGACCCTGCGCTCTCATCGTTCGTGGGGGTTCTCATTTGTAATTCAGTCCTTTTGTATCATAAGATCAACTAGTCTGAATTCAACAAAATTTGCACTAAACATGCAGAATGGTCTTGCCTATCATATGAAAGAGTCAGACTAAATTTGTATGTTGAACCTTTATGTTTGACTAGCATATTCACCCGTGGCGAGCACATTTTGAGGGAGTAGTTTGTCTAGAATATTCTGTGGTAGAGGGTCTGTTGCTTTATTGATGAGTTTATTTGGAAAGGGGTAGTTTATTAATTTATTAATCGTTAACCGTCAAATCCGAGCAGTGAGGAGTTTTGACTTTCTAAACAGCAGCATCACATCTGGTTTATTGCACAATCAGCCTTATCTCCAGGCTAATGCCAAGGTGACCCAGATTCATGATAGCTAGGTTCACATGCGTCCCACCGTGTATCTGTTGGTAGTAGGTCACTGCCATTCTTGTAGATGGCAGCGCAAGTCACCACACATCAGATTTTCTCTCTTTTTCATACAAACCAGCACTTCTTTTAAAACCAAAATACCGTAAGACAGTCTCCTCATATTATACTGTACACATAGGCCGCTCTTTGTAGGTTTTAAGCCCTAACTAAGGAGGAGATAGGGCAGGGAGTCCGGTCCACCGTAACTGTGTACAGTCATTACATCGCAGGTATAGCAGACAACAGGTCAACTCAGGTTGATAACAAAATCCAACATGGCTACCGTCCATTATAGTATAGATAGATTCCTTTATGACATACTTTAATTCGGTTTACGACTGGATAATCATCCACGCTGTTTCCCTTCAAATAAACTGAACTCTACAGTAACTAGATGTATATGTAATTCGTTTAGTATGTTTAGATTCAAACTCGACATATATCATTATCACGAAGTGGCCTACATTATTTCATCAGTCACGCATTAAAACATTAACTGAGTTTGCGATTTTGCTATAAAGATATAATTGTTTTGCATTGTTTAGTTATTCCATTATTACTAATAATATTGACCGATATTATGCATATTAACGTCGAACACGTGTGGAATACGGCGGAATGAAAATAGGCGTTCACTCGACAACACATGTCTACCACGAATTGGTACACAATTGGTACATGTATAGCTGCCTTTTCCTTCCCTCTAATAGGATGGTTAAGATTTTCTGCGACGACGAAAACGAGAGAGATCGATCCATCTTCGCGTGACTACGTCAGCAAATCTTGTGTACTTTACCTCATGACTTGTTATCACCTGGGACCTTATTCAAGAAGCTCTCATAACTTACGGGAGTGCGTAAACTATTGTCCGTTTGCGGACAACCTATTGTTCACTATCAGCCTGACAAAGGATTTGCGTACCCTTAAAGTTTCATACGGGGGCTTTGTGAATAAGGTGCCTGGTCCTAGGGAACACCACTAAACCAAAGTCGTCAGTTTCTGAACTGATTTCTGAGGATGACAATAATGACGTGAGCTTGTCGTCCATCTATTGCTTCTCGGAGCGTATCTGAACCTCCCTATTATAACCAAAACTGCAAGTCCTGTAGAAAAGTTGTAATAAAAATGCGGAACAAAAGTTGTTCTCAAAATCATTTTCTTACCCACCGCACCGCTGCCGGTTATCTGCACGTTTCTGCTTCGTGGCATGGCTTAATGTTACTGAACTTTGTAAAATGGGTAAAACTTCTTCAAGGCATTCGTCAGGCAACAATCCTAACAACACCAGTGACTGATCCATCCCGGTAGGTGTAATAAATGGAATTTTCTGCATACCCACGTAACGCTAGTAGCCAGAAAAACACGACTCGGAAACGGCACGTTCCTTGTGTCAATTCATCACACAAAGAACACGAACAGGAATTTCATTCAGACTTCTCCATCGTAAGTCAATCTCCAGACCCACAGGAAATTGTTTTCTAACCTACTCTTTTTAGCCAGCCAACCACCCTGATGTCTGAGAAATCATTTGTTCCATTAAAGCAACACGGTGTCTGGTTTTTAAATTGCGTTAACCGCGTCTGCTCTAAAGAGCTTCAGGTATCATACATACATACTGTAGTTCCTCGTCTAACAGGTCGGTTTCTCATCGTGAAACATCAACTTAGAACGCCCACTGTGTTACATGTAGGCCTGAGATTATCGCAAAAGTAGTCAAATTTGGTTCTATCTCATTCAGTTGACAGTATGGTCAATGCTATCGTTCGCTCCCCGTGTCCACAGTTTCAGACCCCAAACTGGCAGCGAATCTGACCTTATTCACGAACAATTCATAACTTCGCGGAGTGCTGAACCTATTATACCCGGTAGAAATTTCGCAAAGCCCCCGAAACGCCGACCCGAACGGCTATCCTTTTGTTCGGTGTTCTCTTCGTGGCATCGAACAATGGGTCTGGCGTTCGCGTTGGCGTTTCGTGGCTTTGCGAAAACTCCCTATGTCCATTTGCGAGGGCCCCGGGGCACACGCTCAGCGGAACGAACATCTCGCCCAGGCCTACTTGGAAACTTACGAAGGCTTTGTGAATAAGCTTTGTAGCAGTGATTGTATATGCGTTCGATGGGCCGCAAGACTTTACAACGACTCCGTTGTAGTAGGGAGCTTAAAGGCCTGTCTACACGATCATACATTTGTTCAAAACATCCTCAAACATTTGTATGATGATGTTCACGGACAGATATTTGATTGTGTAGGCTGTTTTCCCAACAAACTTGAACAGCAACCAACATGTATGATGATGTTCAAGTTTGTGTGATGATGTTCATGGACAAATGTATGATCGTGTGGACTGTTTTCCCAACAAACCTGAACATGTATGATGATGTTCAAATTTTTAGCTGCATGTTTCATCTTGCCAATGCAAAACATCCCCAAAAAAATGTGTGATGATGTTCAGGCACAAATGTATGATCGTGTGGACGGTTTTCCCAACAAACTTGAACATCATCCAACATTATCCTTTCTCCATCATACTTCATCATACAATGTCCATGAATGTTGGACTGTAGATCGAAATCCCCAACAAACTTGAACATCATCATACAGGGCTATGATGCTGTTTTGAACAATGTATGATGATGTTCAAAATTTTAGCTGCATTGTCACAAGACAGAAATCGACAAACAAGCTTGGACATCATCATACAAATGTATGATGATGTTTTGAACAAATGTATGATCGTGTAGACAGGCCTTAATGCAGTTCCCTGGATCTAGTGCACTCAAAACCTTCACTGCCTGCGAATTAAATGCAATTACTTTCAAAACCACGGCAGACAATTAGATCCTTTATTCAGTTACCACGCATTTCTCCAGCAGCGAGAAAATCCAAAGACGGAGGAGAGGGATCCCTGTACCGGTGTATTATGTAGTCGTTCGTTAATTGATGTTCTTGACGGGTGCATTGTCAGTACGAGTACAGTGCATTAGTGAACGCAGCGGCATGGAAAATGGTAACGAAGCGAAAAATATACTAAAAACGGTAAAATCACGTTTAGAGGGTCAGGTTAATAGTGAGTTTAAGAAACCATACGTTAACGCTAACGCTAACGTTATTGACATCATTTTGACGTCACATCGAATGAATCTGTTGTATTTCTTCGGGGGGTGACGTCATTTTGACGTAATTAGCGTTAGCGTTAACGTATAGTACATGTGCTGAACGTAATCAGTAGGCCTTTTTTTCATTGTGAGCTCGACTTGGACCATGTCAAAATCGGAGGCGATTAGCAGCAAGAGCCCATGAAGAACTTTCAAACTACCCCCCCCCCCGCTGGGAGGCGCTGTGAGCAGTTGTACCTAAATACATGTACATGTACATGTATTAGGGGGTTTGGATCAATATTTACTGAACATACCTTTTTAGACCGAAAGTACAGTATATTCTCATAATCCTGCAGCGTATCTGGGGAAATCTATTATTTTCATCAGTGTAGGCGTTATTGTACATGTATTATTGTGGACGAAACCACCCTTGGTAATCCACCTTACTAATACCGAGTGTTTACAATTTACAAAAAGTTGAAATGTTTGCAAGCCTGCCACTGGATTTGTTTAGAAATCCCCAACATGGAAAAATTGCATCCGTCACGTACCATCCATTTGCCGCATTTTTGTACATTTTCGCAAAAAAATTAAAAGTCAATCTGGTATAATGCTGCTTCTGATTTATATTTCGTGCTTGGTTAAAAACCTAACAAATGTTGAAGATTTTTTTCAGTGATACACCGATCCGTTCGTTCATCGCATGCCTAGAGCAAGGTGAAGGGAAAACCGTATCGCACTGGCTGTATCTGTGAAATTAAAGGGGCTATATCTCGCCTTCAGAAATGTGATTTAAAACAACCCCTGGATGTTGCATAAAGATGTAATACTTTTGATCAAAGAAAGTATTTGATATTAAACAACATCCCATTAATTGGGGCCTTTTTCTTTACGTACACAACTTTTAATCAGTTTGATGAAGGGAGATGTAAAAAGTAAACAAAAAAACAAAAACAAAACAAAAAACACGTATTTATGTGTTTTGAAAGTCCTGCAGTTCGTGAATTAAAAGTGTTACATCTTCATTGGACTCGGAGTTCTTCAGGCGAGGTAGTCCCTTTAAGGGATCCTCGTTCAACATCTCAAACAGAATGGGGACCCTAGCCCACTGCCTCAATAGGTGTCACTAGTAGTTAAAACTATTGAAATGAAACTGACATCCCGGTCCTGATCAATTTCCCACACAAAAGGCGTCCATTGTATACGACCTGGGCCCAGTTGCACAAAGAATCTTAAGTCTAAGAAAAAACTTAAGTCTGAAATGAAGCCATTTGATTTGCTGAAACCTGGTCACATGATGACTTAAGTCAAACTTTAGACTTAAGATTCTTTGTGAAACTGGACCCTGGTTTCGGTGTGCTGCCCTCTATCGTAACTAGGATCCCATTCACAGCTAGTTTCTCTTCAGTTTTACGAACGTTTCCGACAAAATATTTACAGTGCATGGCTTATCATTTGTCAAACTGCTAATAAGTATTTTCGGTATTTTTAAAGCGTAAACTGTGTGGATATATATTTTTTTCGTAATAAGTCATCAAGTGCGGTTGAATATCGGTGCGAACAGTGTCTTCCAGTTCAACACTAATGGAGTTCGATGCAACTCGGCTTGATTTTTTGACATGGTTTATTTACCGTGTTAAATGCTAGGCAAATCCACAATCAATGAGAAAAAGTCATTTGCCGACTTGGGCTATCTTAAAAATCCATCTTGTACTGGCACTTTGAAGCGATTTCCATTAGGCAGCGCGCACAGGTGTTGAACACGTGGTTAAAAACAAACGATTATACCTCTACCTTTTCTGAGCAAACTCGTCGTGTTTTCGCCTAAAAGCAAATCTCAAACCGCTTTACGAAACTGTGCAACATGTCATAAGCCAGGTTCTTGCGTTACTAACGTTGTTCCACGCTGCAACATGTCATCACCGGAATAAACCTGATATGCGCCAGCGGTAATTTAAGGAATTGGGTTGTTACACGCCGGTGGTAATGTTTTTGAAAATCCGAGCGCGCTGTCGCCCGATTGTTTTACATTGCCATTACAAGTGTTGTTGACTGACGAACAACGAAGCGGAGAAAGGAGCATGGAGTGTCCTTAGCTTTGATTCGTAATGTTTCAACGCTAATAAAGTGAAGAGTCGCGTACTGACTCTGCGAATACTCGGCCTAATTCACGTTGTGATGGGGAAAATGGCTCACTTTGCATCGGATATTCCATAACTTGGATGTTTACTAATCCACTTGACAAAATCTGAGAGCTAATTCGAGAACATTTCATAACCAGTTCAATGTTGAGTGTAACAAAAAATCCTTTAAAAGATATCTAGGGTGAGTTAGCTGTCAGGCGTTGGCATTTGATGTCTGCTGCACGCCAAATATCAAACTTGTTGTTGAAGCAGGTAGCACATTGGACGCCAACGTTTGTCAGAAATACCAGATTTCGTGTCAAGGGTGCTAGGGGGCGCATTGTTCTGAAGACTACAGTTTGCATCAGAAAGAACCGACAGGTCGGCGCTGTGAGCGCTTGTACCCAAACGACGTCATTGACGTCATTTTAGGTGTTTTTGACGTCATGTGAGATGCTGACGTTGCGTCATGGAAAACTTGCCTGTACATTTTTCTACAAGAAAAATGACACGAAAGACGTTGCTTTTATCGCCATTGTATCCCTCCATTTTAAGAAAAAAGGAATGAGATTAAAAGAAAATTTCATCTGCTCCACGATGATGTAAGTTTTACTGTCGGGCGACCAACACAAATGGTTTATTTTCACGGCAGAAATAAATGGATATAACGTTAGAAAAATAGAGCCGTCGGTACAAGCGCTTGCAGCGCCACGTCGTGACGTTACATGTAGTGTGCGGGTCCCTCATTAAAATGGAATATAATGGTCAGTAGTTGGCCCTGGGAGGGTTAACAAAAAATCATCACCGCTCTTATCGTACATTTCCTTCTCAAGATCAGTACTTTAAGGTACTAACAGGTCTGTGCCTGAGATGAGTAGAAAGGTACTCATAAATGATATTTTATTTATAGTGAATACAATGTAGGTAAAATGAGTATTTACCTCATTATGAGTATTTACCTACACACTATGAGCAAAATAGAATCTCATTATGAGTACCTTTCTACTCATGTCATCTCAGGGACAAACTGTGAGTATCCCTAAAGTACTCATTAGCGCATAAAAGGGAGTAAGAAATAAAAGTGGAAAATAAGAAGTGGGAAATTTTGGAATTTTGCACGAATTTTTCAATTTCTGAAATTGGAAGAATTTTTTTTCCCATTTTGAGAAATATCGCCCGAAAAATCAGACAAAATGTCATGTCATTTCAAGAAAATTTCTCAAAATGGGAAAAAAATTCTCCCAATTTGAGAAATTGGAAAATTCGCGCGAAATTCCTAAATTTCCCACTTCTTATTTTCCACACTTTTATTTCTTACTCCCTTAAGTTATAACACAATTCCCTGACATGAACCGAATCCAACCAACTTACGATGTTCTATTACTCGATCGATGTTTTCGCATACAGTGAGGCGGAAAGATCATGGCTTCTAATTGGCATTAATAGACATCAGATGCTGCACTTATTAGTTGCCACTTAGAGAATGGTCGATACTGGCCTCTGGAAACTAGGGATGTTTACCTCGTTTTTCTAAAATACGGACAATACCTTGGCTAATTGACACCATTCCTTCGTTAGTTTATTTTGCAATTATGATTTACATTAAGCTACATCTCTGATGATACTTGAGTATTTACCTGCTTGGAAATACGTATACTGCCAAGATAAAAATATTCCACATCTACGAAGTTATACTATTATTAAAGGTGGCAGCACACATCCATTTTCGACATTCAATTTCACGTCTATGGGATCATCTACCAAGGCCTGGGGTTAATGGGCCACTGCATCCCTCCCCCATCCTGCGCTAAACATACCCACGTTAAGGGAGACCTCTGTTGACAATGTTGTTAAACTACCACTTATCAACCTCGCCCCATGAAGACTAACTTTCATTCCTAGGATATCCACGTATGCATTGCATTGTGATCATACATTCTCCGACACTGGGGCGAAAGGCAAAATTACGGTATTGGAGAATGATGCAATCACCGCCGGTGGCGCCGGCTGTCGACATGAAGTGGCAAAACCGTGGCAGCACGAAAGTCTATTGAAATTCCGAGGCCTATGATCGAAGATTATTCCTGATTGACTTCTTGATTGACGGTTCATCAGATAGCGATGATTGGTGTATAATCAATAGCCTGCAACCTACGTGAAATCGACGACAGGCAAGTTAAACTTCGTTGTAATCAACAAGCATGGCCTGAATTCTGCATGCCAATGGGCGATTGACGCTGCAGCGCACAGATAAAACTGGCAGCACACGCACATATACAAATCGAAGTGGTTATAGACACGGAAAATCCGTGGCTGCAAGACCGGAATCGTTCTTCCGTGCACGGAAGATTAGTTCTAGAATCTGCCACCAGGGTCGGATCCGTGTCTATAACCAGGGACGGATCCAGGATTTCGGGAAAGAGGGGGCGCACTGTGCTAGAAACATTGAAATCTACGGTCAATTTCAATGATTTGCTCCAAATTTCAGAATTTCACGGTCAATTTTAAAGATTTTTTGGCCGAAAGGGGGGGGGCGTGCGGCGGGTGCGCCCCCCCCTTGGATCCGCGCCTGATAACCCCGGCCGTTATCAGAAACGAAGTGGTGATAGACACGGACAATCCGTGGCTGCAAGACCGGAATCGTTCTTCCGTACACGGAAGATTTAGTTCTAGAATCTGGCACCAGGGGTTAGGCCTATGTACTTCGCAGTGCTAACAAGAAATGTTTCACAAGTATTTTCTCGGGCCACGAAATTCATTGTTTACATTTTGTTTGTGTTTAGTCTTTCTTTGTCTAATGAGTAATTTGTTTGTGGCATGCCCCTCTACAAATCCTTTTTGACACCGAAAGTAGGCCTTTTCGTTAGTGTATGGCCTATTCAATTTGGTGGGTTGGCATGTCCCGAAAAGTCCAAGAATATGAAATGGAATCGGTTTTCTAAGGTGAAAGACAATCCCGAAAAGTCCAAAAGAACATATAAATGTAAACGGCAATGTTTACAAACATTGAATATAAACTCATGATAAATTATCTTTGACGCATGAAAACAACACTCCATGCATGCAGAGCTCTGCGCAATAAGATGCTCAATCAAATGATCCGTCAAATTTGAGCAAACACGTGTCGGGCTGATCCAGTGCGTCTGACGGTCGGGCGTGTCCCCTTTGTCCAATAGGCCTGGACCCTACAGAAACCCCCACAAAAAGGGCCAAGAACGCCAGGGAAGGTTTGGGGGTGGATTGGAGACTTTGAAGGCGAAAATTTGTTTTAGTTTTAAGTTTAGATCGGGCCCTACCGCCGATCGTAGGCCTACAAAATAAAAATTTACCGCGTAGCGTAGCGTATTTGAGAGACTTTGCGTAAGAAATGACCCTCGAATCATGCTAATCACCGCATTTTTAGAGCGGGATTTTAACGTAGGCCTGCAAAATACGCCAATGGGACTGGTAGGCATGTTTGCAACACTATTGAAAAACATATGTCGACCGTCGCGGCAAATCAAAGTTATCAATCGAAACGAGATCGAAAGTTTTCTGGACGCTCGTCTCTTTTACCTTCGAATCATGTTAATCACCGCATTTTAGCGGGATTTTACCGTAGGCCTACAAAATACGCCATATGCGACTGGTAGGCATGTTTGCAACGCTATTGAAAAACATGTCGACCGTCGCGGCAAATCATGAAATAGTCAAAGTTATCATCAATCGACATGATCGAAATGAGATCGAAAGTTTTCTGGGTGCGCGTCTCTTTGGGGGCGAACGTGCGTCGGTCACTATCACGACAGACACTACAATTCACTTTTCCGCCGCTGGGGGACGGATCCGTGCCTCCAAGGACGAATCTCATCTTGGTGACACGGATCCGTGTCTCATCGTCCTTGGAGGCACGGATCCGTGTCTCCAAAATGAGAATCGTCCTTGGAGACACGGATCCGTGTCTACAGCCCGACCGTTGTGGAAACGGATCATCCGTGTCTCCAAGCGCCAATATCGTATTGGAGAAACGGATCCGTGTCTATAACCCCGGCCTATACAAATTGATGTCTGTGCGGGGTTGGTCATCATTAGGGAGGTTTTGCAAATCCGACGAAAAACGAAGTACGAAATACGAAATTCAACTTAATTTCCAGGACCTAATGTATTTCTGCAAATGGTTGGTACCACAAATGTCCCTCCTGCCAGTGCGTCTTTTAGCATGTCATGTAAGACCGAAAGAGTTATGGTTCATCTTGAATTTTTCAATTTCCACTTCGTATCTACGAAGTGGAAACGAAAGATAAACTTCAAAGTTTAATATACACCGTAACTCTGTCGTTCTAACGTCATACGCTAAAAGACGATTTTCCAGCAGGCGATATTTGTGGTACCAGCCATCTCCTGGAATACATTACGTCATGGAAATGAAGTCCAATTTCGTATTCCGTTTTTCGTCAGATTTGCGAAACCTCCCTAGTGTGCCGTGTCGCGAACACAGAATCCGCAAAGGCAGTTTTAGATTACAGACATGATGTTACTGAGATTTCGTATTTGTGCTACCATGTATTTTAGCATGGTTCTCCAAATGAGTGGTCTGAGCCTGAATGTCATTGACTGACCTTTTTGGTGTGAATGCACGGTATGTCACCGTTAGGCGATACCATCTGGGTTACGATAATTATGATTTATCACGACCATCGAGACTGCGAAACTTTCATCTCGACTTCTGGGGCATAAAAAGTCGCTTCTGGCGGCCGAATCAATGTCAATTTCAGCAAAATCATTCTCTAATTGACCAAACCTGATATGAATTCGTTCATATTATGTCTTGTATGGATAATAATGACTAGACTGTTGCGTAAGTCAGTTATCGAGTGCATTTACAGTCCTTTTCGACCAATGAGACTGCACGTACGGAAATAGCCGAACATACCCGAAGGTGACTCGCCAATGAGACCGAATGTCCGGAAAGAGCCGAACATATCCGAAGGTGAATCGCTCAGGTCAACTAGCCGCCATTAACGACAACATGCAGGCGATGTAAAACCTGCATGTGGAAGGACGTCACGTATTATTGCAAAAAGACATCAATCCTCACATGATTATACAGGCTGGCCCGACTTTATCAGAAGGTTCTCTACCTGACACGGATTATTAAATACCTCCAATAACCAATTACGAAGCCTCGCACGAACCAGCGATTTTTTTCTCCTTTTTTTCGTCAGCCCTATGATCATCAGATCTTGGTGAAGCCGTGTCAATGTCATGTCGCTTTTACTGGGGCGGGTGAACTCTTAGAATTCCGTGAAACCAAACAAAATACATAGACAAGGTTGGGAGCAGGGTATTGATGTACTTAAATAGAATAGCGACCTACAGTACACTGTGTACACAGAACAAGACACCAGGGATTCTTCCGGAGGGTGAAAATGATAAAATTCAATACCTCAAATTTGTTGACGGTATGGGCAGCCAATAGAGGTTCTTCGCGTGACGTCACGTTTCCATGACGACAAGATGCCGCCATATTGGCCGTCAAAATGTCAACCGGCATCAGGGCATGAACACAGCCTAACGTCAAAATATCGTGACCTGATGTTACTGTTATCAGATTTGAAGGGGTTAGCGGGTTTGCGCCTGGACTAATAGTTTTGACGCTGTCGCCGGCCATTTCGACGGCCAACATGGCCGATTCTTTTCAGTCACGTGACCGTTGTGACGTCAGTGAAGAACCTCTATACCGATGTCTTCTGCCCCTAGCGACGGCATCAACCAATGTGTGATTTCATCAAAATACCAGTGATCGATTTTTAGCTCTTCGGTCCAGTTGTCCACCGGGCAAGTGCTCTTTTGCAATTGGTTGCCCGTGTTGCTTTTTGAGTTGCCCGCAAATGGTTTTTCAATGGAAAAATGATGATTCTTTACTTGTCCGCAGGACAACCACTTCTGGACTTTTACTTGTCCGTATCAAAATTCACTTGCCCCAGGCAACGGGACAAGTGCTAAAATCGAACACTGAATACCACTCTGTGGGTGGCCTCAAACTTTTCCCCTGTACTGTACATTATTTTATTCATATCAGATCCATCCCCTACGCCGTAGCCTGACCAGAAAACATACCCCATCTTGATTTTTCTATGGGTTACTCCACAAATCTAACGGGAGGCAAATCACCTTCACCACATCTCTATAATCAAAACAGTAGCTTCCCTTCTAATACACCTGATAAATATTTAAAAGAGAAGTCCGTGTCGTGGAATTCAGGTAATTATGCGGCCAATCTCAAATGCTATTAATCAACAACCAGCTGATTTCAAACCATAACATCCAATCGAACGGGTTAGTGAGAAATCGAGAATATTTACTCTCGGTTCGGTAAACGGGCGATCGATGGCGAAGGTGCAATTTGATATGGTTTATCAATAAACCAGTTTGCTTAATTTCAGCTAAGACAGGAACGGCGAAGTCAGGTAATCATCGGGTGTGTACTTATTGGATTGGCTCTAATCGAGTTGAAAACTTACACGAAATCAAAGCACGTGAAGAAATCAACAAGCAACGCCTTCAGTCCTTCTCAAAATGGGAACCCGCCCTGCGGTTTATCCCGACAGGTCGGCGCTGCGAGCGGTTGTACCGAAACGACGTCATTGACGTCATTTTAGGTGTTGCGTCATGAAAAAAATTCCTCTACATTTTTCTACAGGAAAAATGACACAAAAGACGTTGCTTTTATCGCCATCGTATCTCTTCATTTTAAGAGAAAAAAAAAGAATGAGATTAAAAGAAAATTTCATCTGCTACACGATGATGTAAGTTTTACTGTCGGGCGACCAACACAAATGGTTTATTTTCACGCCAGAAAAAAATGGCAATAACGTTGGAAAAAAGAGACTTCGGTAAAACCGCTCGCAGCGCCACACGTTAGTGTGCAGGTTCCTCTAGTGGTAACGATGAGGGTCACAGCAGTATTTTGTGAAGAATTTCAGTCACATCAGAAAGTATGCCCTCAAGAATCGATATTTTAATTGTAATAATGAATATATAAAGCCATTAAATTGACAGAACTAATGGTAATTGAAATTTACGTGAAGCTTTTTTCAAGCGTGTTTTACTGTATAAGCAGTCTCAAAGGGCTTAAAGCCCCACTGTATTGAATTTTACGCTATTTTCAAAGTGTTATAGGAGAATGCCGCTAGAGGTCTCATAGCCTCGTGGAGGCCCCCAAAATGCTTGCCTGATACGTACTTCAAAGAATCAAGCCCCCTTACTTTCCAACACACATTGAAAAAACTGCAGGCAGAGTTTTAATGTATTCAGATAGAGCATAGTACATTTTACTCTACACTGACGTCGGAGGACGTAAGCACTTTCTGAACTCAATATACTGTGGCTTTGAAATTATCCTTATTTCTTCCTGATTCCTTCCTTGGGAACCCAAGGAACAGCTAACGCTGCGCATCACTTCCCTTTTTATACCAGTCGGAAGCAACTCAAGTTGTGACTTGAACGGGAATCGAACCCCCAATCTCGCGGACACAAGTCTGATACCGAACAACTGCGCCACCGCGCTACCCAATGATGGAGGCCTACCTCCACTTCACTTGAGATATTTCTTCGTGGAGATACGGCCTTTATTTCATCGGAAACCGAAAAGTTGAAGACAACTGCTCATTTTTTTCTCCAAAATGTCAATCTTATTGTTGCGATTCGGAGAAGACTATCTGTTTACAGCAAGTTTTCCTCTCGAGTATACGCCACACAAAAAAAGTTACTCGCTATTTCAGCGGCAAACAAATGCTAGAGGAATTGTGCCATTTCAACACACTGCGAGCTATTTTTCCAAAACACCGTACAATGACATGTGACAATTGTCGGTAATTGGCAAAACTCACAATTCCATAACGAAGGCGTGTCGCCAAGGAAACGAGGTAAAGGGATAGCGTACAAAAAAGGGGCGTTGCCAGGAGGGGACAGGTTGAAGTCCCTGTATTCTTATTCAGTTGAATTGCTGGAAATGTGATGGAAACTCTGAAAAATACCTTTTTCACTGCTATCCTGTTTATTTTTCATCCCGCAAATAAGCAGGTAAAAATGACAATTGACCGAGTTCTACGTGTAGGCCTACCCAGTTCCAGATCTAAACGTCCAACATGAAACACTAGGGCGGTTTAGAAATCAAACGATAAACGTAAACTTTACGACAACGTTATTTTTCATACTACACATTCACAAGATTTTATATTGCGTTTTCGGTACAAAAATAACGTTGTCGTTAACGTTTACGTTTATCGTTTGATTTCTAAACCTCCCTATTAAGATAGACTTTTCGCAAAGCTCCCGAAACCCCAACGCGAAACGTCAAAACTTTTGCTCGATGATCTCTTCGTGGCATCAAACAATGGGTTTGGCGTTCGCATTGGCGTTTCGGGGGCTTTGCGAAACTCTGGCTGGCCGAGCTCACGTGACGACGTGTCTTTGAAGTTTAGAGGGGTTCCACACCCAAACGTCTTAACGAGAACTACTGAGTACAAGCCCTGAGTCCGTGTACGTCCTCGACAGCATTCCAACTCGGACGTTACCACGCCGTGTCGGCCAGTGCATGCTCATTCACATCGGCAAACATGATTAACAAAGACGTCGGATTGCTAAGAGTGCTTGGTTGACTCTGATTAATACGCCAAACACTATCAGGTAAATCAACACGAAACCCTGGCAAACAAGCGGCAATTAGCACTGGCCTGTTTTATTCAATATCAAGATAGCTGAAGCGATATGGATTGCCTCCATGAAATCATATGAAAAAGCTACTCTCAACAATACTTTTCATGTTGGTATGATTAGTTTGTTGGTCAGTTGGTCATGTAAGGTGGAGCGAGTCCGCAGAGACTGTGAAATACTACAAGGATCCCGACACTTTATTGCAATTAATCTCACAATGTGGCGTTCTTATGATTCTTTCCACACATTAGGTGCGAGTAATAGCATTTTTGATGACGCAATCGGGCAAATAATACAAAGCAATTGCAGCAATATTTGTTATTATCGAATCTTTTGGTGCGATTAGTTTTGGTTCACTGGTGCGGCTATAGTTTCAAGACGTGTTTCGAATGCATAAAGCCCAGGTCACACTGACTGGCGAATCCCCGCGAACTAGAATGAAATGGTCCATGGACCATGGGCTCACCCCTTTGGACATAAGGCTGCGTTTAGCTGACACGCGGAATGCGGTATAGGCACGCGGAAACCGTGGCGGAAAGATATGTTGTATGGGAAAATGCATTGCATTTTCCGCTTCCGCATTCCGCGTGTCAGCTACATGTAAATGCAGCTTAATAGTGAATGACAGAGAGAGAGGTATGTACGTGGTCCATGGACCATTTCATTCTAGTTCGCAGGGATTCGCCCACCTGAGTCGCCACAGTGTGACCTGGGCTTCAGGGCCGTTTAGACGACAGGCAAAAATCCACATGCGATCCGATCGAATCCGATTGTGGTTCAAAACTCTTGCGTGTAAACGCTACCCAATGCGGTCCTGTTCATATCTGTTTCTCTGTGTGTCGCTCATAAGTCGCGCCTTATTCTGTCAATCTATTGTAATGTCACACTGGCACACGGGCCACACTGAAAAACGCTACACCATATATCCCTCGCTGAACAATAACACCGGACTTTGATTCCAGGGGGACATGGATTCCTTTCACACCTGGCCTAAAAAGTGCTTTGTTGGCAGTCAAATCGCATGATTTTTGATGTTCCACCAGATTGGCGCGGCGCACCCATCACACGGCATCTCTGGTACCAAGATTGGATTCCCTACCATGGCCTCCTGTGTTTACATTTAAAAATCTGCTTTATTCCCACACATCCATCGGTCCCTTAAAACCTGTCAAACAAAGCGTTTACATATTATCAATATTTCCTCAGCCATACTCAGATGGACTTCGTCAGATATGCCAAACATCTTATCATCTCACGCTTGGCACACTAGCTTCATCAACAAACCCAGTTTTAAGGGATCCACCGATGATTGCACTTCATAATGAAATCATAGATTTACTGCTCCAAAGATATCAAGACTGCCTTGCTTTCATAAGCTTGTCTATAATAATATTGGATAAGATCACTGTCTGGTTTTCATTCCCAAACCGACATCGTGTTTCGCTCTCGTAAGTATAATTGAATTAGCAAGGGTGTTTGTGAAAGCTTGTCAGTGGAATGAAACGGTTTGAAAAGGTTTATCCGCCAAATGGTAAGTCTCAAACGTTTCTGTTGGGTTACAGCACTCGTCACCAGTGTTCAGATGGCCCTTGGTATAGACCCACAAAACACTGGCAGAATTGACGCCATAATTGAAGGATCGTCAATAGATGGCGTTGTTTGACGATGGACCAATCATAAGCCATCACTACAGGTTTACCTGGCGCCGACATAACACACTTTCTGATTGGGTAAGATACGTGTTAAAAATGTACACTGTAATAAATATTCATACTCGCGGCAAATTCCAAGCGGTTGCCCGCTTGGAATTTGCCGTATCGTGGCGCTGACCGATTCGTCAGCGCCACGATACGGCATGTCAGGGAACCAGACTAGCTAGCTTGCAGCCGTCACGTGGTTGCAGAATGGGCGCTCCGATCTCAGGTACTCCTACCGGTGAGATCGGGAACCAGACTTTCTTCTTATCGGGGCGTTAAGTGCGCAGCAGGTTAAGCGGCGGTACAGTGCTTTTGCGTCGTTGTAAGATTCTCACAAATGAGCGTACTGAAGTGCTTACTACTCGTACGCATACCAAATCTTTCTCAAAACAATATCTTTTGGCCACGACACACTCGTGCACTGAACTAATGGATACAAAAGTGGTATAGTCCGTGAATAACGGCACTCGATACAACCGGTAAGGAGTTTGCACCAGGTACATGTGCACATTTTCTCCTTAACTTTCATATTTTTTTTTGTTCCCCAGACTCAACCTTTCCAGGAAGTACAATCAGAGATCATTAACATACGTGAAATGTACGAAAAACGCACGAAGCAATTTCAGAGACGTGATGTGGTAAGCGACAAGTATTTAGGGAAACTGCACTAATTGCATCATGAGTTACATCATTCGGGATAAAGTAAGAAATTAAATTACACCAAAATTAAATCGCAGGTCGGACCTAATGTATTTCTGGAGATGGTTGGTACCACAAATGTCCTTGCTGCCAGTGCGTCTTTTAGCATATCATGTAAGACCGAAAGAGTTATGGGGCATCTTGAATTTTTAAATTTCCACTTCGTATCTACATGTACGAAGTGGAAACGAAAAATAAATTTCAAAGTTTAAAGGTGCCTCTCCACGTGAGAGTTTTCTTCCGCAAGTTGGCTCTCTATGGGCAACTCAACTGCGAGCAGTTGTTTGTGTCATTGGTGGTGTAATGGTGAATTGCCCAATGTGAGCTAACTTGTGCAAGAAAACACATTGTAACTCTATCAGTGTAAAGGCCTCCATACACTGAATGATAAAAGTCGAAATTAATCACTACAATTGTTCGTTCCAAAATACTTTTTGTGGAAACGTTCCATAAATGTTAAAATCTTCTGACACTTTTGTGGACTATTTCAACATGTCGCCAGATCAAGTGTTGTCGAACTGACCATAGCAGCGACTAATTTCGACTTTTGTCATTCAGTGTATGAAGGCCTTAACGTCACACGCTAAGACGCCCTTGCAGCAGGTGATATTTGTGGTACATGTACCAACCATTTCCTGAAATACATTACGTCATGGAATTGAAGTCCAATTTCGTATTTCGTACTTCGTGTTTCGCAGATATGCAAATAGGGAGTTTTCGCAAATCTGACGAAAAACGAAGTACGAAATACGAAATTGGACGTCATATCTATGACGTAATGTATTTCAGGAAATGGCTGGTACCATAAATATCGCCTGCTGCAAGAGCGTCTTTTAGCGTATGAGGTTAGAACGACAGAGGTACGGTGTATATTAAACTTTGAAATTTATCTTTCGTTTCCACTTCGTTCATACGAATTGGAAATTTAAAAATTCAAGATGCGCCATAACTCTTTCGATCTTACATGACATGCTAAAAGACGCACTGGCAGGAGGGACATTTGTGGTACCAACCATTTCCTGAGATACATTACGTCATGGATATGACGTCCAATTTCGTATTTCGTACTTCGTTTTTCGTCAGATTTGCGAAAACTCCCTATTAACCTCACTAGTCACACACCTGATCGAACCGAACACTACCTGTCACACCGTGGCAATCTTGAAATTCATCCTTCTAAGTGGCTACTCAGCCCCCGCGGTTCAGCATGTTAGGTTCATGAATATATCAAATATCACTAAAGTGAGTAGACGGATCGCTTATGGGATGAAAAAGTGACAGAAAAAGCCAGATAAGGAGCGAATGTTGCCGTCAAACACGAGAACTTTCCTCATTAAATTACAGGCACGATGAGGTGAAGCTGTTACTTAATTTACCGCTACGGAATAATATAAGGTCAATTAGAGAAGGTTTTGTTTTCTAATCATGACATGTCCCGTACGCCGGTTCTCTTTCATTAGCGAATTAGTTCCAGAAATAGATAAAATCATGACACTTTGCCGTTTCCATGTCTGGGTCTTAACGAAGGACAGGTTACCTGTTTATCAGACACTGCAGTTAGAGGGCCGTATATGCACCAGTGAAGATTATCTTGAACTCAGGTTGAGCCACAGCTTTTCAATTGTTCAGGCTTGCCGGGGTATGATGTGACAATGGAAAAGTTGTGGCTCACCCTGAGTTCAAGATAATCTTCGTTGGTGCATATACGACCCAGAGGGCCGTATGCACCAAGCAAAAATTATCTTGAAGTCAGGTTCCACAACTTTTCCATTGTCACGTCACGCCTTGGCAAACCTGAACAATTGCAAACTTGTGGCTCAACCTGAGTTCAAGATAATCTTCGTTTGGTGCATACGGCCTTGGGTTTTCGCAAAAAAAACCAAACGCCAAACGCGAACGTCTATTACTTTTGTTCGTCCACTCCGCGTGGCATCGAACAATGCGATTGGCGTTCGGGTTTCGGGGGGCTTCGTGAAAAATCTTTGTTGTATGTTCAGAACGAGGAAAACCTTTTTCATAACGAGCGGGCTGAGGAAGGAACAAAGCTTCTGTCGCTTTGGTGTTCGTGGTCGAGGCCACAGTATAAGTCTTTAGTGTCTTCTAAATATACCTTTCAAAGAACCGAAAGCTTTTAGACGTGACATCGAACTGCTGTCGTGGGAGCGATAGTCAGTCTGTCAGATGTTCCCATGAAATCATGCGATCATGATATCCATGACAAACGGACATTGGCCGCACTGATCGATGTGCTTGAAGGTAAAGGTCTGCTACCTTTCCTCGGGGTTTGTAAACTTCGTGTATAGTCGAAGTCAGTACATGCACAAATCTCTGACTTCTTCAGCTTCAAATGCAAATTTGTTGAGGTTTAAAGGGATATTGTCCACATTTATAAAATGTTAAATTTGTAAGTTGAACCTTTATGGTTGATTCCTTTATGACT
This sequence comes from Notospermus geniculatus, assembly GCA_002633025.1. Classification (NCBI taxonomy): domain Eukaryota; kingdom Metazoa; phylum Nemertea; class Pilidiophora; order Heteronemertea; family Lineidae; genus Notospermus; species Notospermus geniculatus. The sequence continues at coordinate 14,897 of NMRB01003243.1, read as the reverse complement.
ATTGTTTGGGACGCGTAATACTGGAAACTTCTCCTTAGTCAAGCTACAAGAAAATGGAGAGAGCTTTTTATTCGCTTTCACTAATGGAGACTAAATCGGGCCACCGAAATCCTCCCCCAGACGGTGAGGTAATGACTGCCACGAGGCTTCGGCTTTAACTTCTTCTCATTGGCAAGTCATTTGCATAAATATCACTTAATCTCTCTGTATCTACGTCGTGTATCCCAAGACGACCACCCATTTTGCCAGAATATTGATGACAATGTCATTTTTGTGCGTGACGGATGCAAATCAATCTCGTTTGTTTTATAATTTGAAAATGATAACATTTGAACAAATTTTTTATAGTCAGTTGATGATGGTGGCTTTCTCGGTAGATAATACGCTTTCTGGAGTGGCGGAGACGAACGTGTCCTCAAGTGATGCGTCGTTGTGTAGGAGAACAAACGGAAAAAGGATTGGGAACTATCGTGATAACAATAGCAACCAGAACAGCTCCGGGCTTAGCGTTATGTAAAGATTATTAAGTTGATTTCGTTGCTCATTCTCAACAAACCACAATGACATGGTTGGCGATTCGGCTACAATGTTTTGCAGAACGCGGTTCTATAAAACCGATGAGGAGAAAGATTATATTGTTAAAGAACCCCGATACCAATGGTGAGGAAAAGAAAACCTGGATGGCTTACAAAACCCTGGTTTTATTTTGGCTTTGAGGGTGTGGTAGACTGGCTGTTCGTTTCTCATTTGTGACCTTCCACAGCAAACCAGGCACACGTCGCTTTTAGCTTGGCAGGTTGAGACCAAAGGTTTGTCAGTTTCAGTATTGTTTGTGTGTCTATTATGAAATCTGAAACGATGTATTTCTTCAATTCTCTCCTGGTGTCATCTTAGTTCGTTTAGGCTCACGTTCTGAGCGACATGCGACTGGTTTGCTGTGGAAGGCCACATTTTGGCGACGTATTAAAGCATCCATTAGGGTCTGTTTTCGGTGGTGTCAACGTTGTGCTTCTTTCATTGAAGATACACAGAAAACCAACTAACACAGAAATGTCATTGTCATTTGTCGTTAACGTGAGCTTAGTGCAATTGGGGAGTTTAAGAAATCAAACGATAAACGTTAACTTTACGACAACGTTACTTTTTGTACCGAAAATGCAATATATAATCTGGCGAATTTACAGTATGAAAAATAACGTTGTCGTAAAGTTAACGTTTATCGTTTGATTTCTTAAACTCCCTATTTTGGCGTTATCTCCATCAGCCAAGCCCACTGCAGTTAACGCCACGTTAAGAGATAACGCCAAAATAGCACAAGCGGTGTTTTGAACAAACCAACCCTGCGTGATTGCTTTCCAATGACTACCTACATATGTAGGCCTACATGTATAACGTGACAGGGCTTTGTAGGATTCGGTGCGTTCCGTACTTTTACTGAACTTGCCACCGGCAGCGTACGTACGTGTACGTGTAGGGGTTAACGAGTCGGGTCTTCCTTACCACGGTAAATTCTATAATGGCCCCACATCAAAGCCCATCGTTTCCTCCTTAGCTCAGATCCAGATTTCTAGCGATTTTCTGTCATCTCGGGGACACTTTTATCCTCCGATGACAGGTAAGCAAAAAAGGCATCGGCGAGGAGAGGAGTTGGGATATTTTTAGGCGGCGCTGGAATAAAAGCAACAGATCTGCAGGACTAGCAACTTTATTTCGTTATTCGATATGGCTATTTCTTTGAAAGGAGTCCGTTGCCGACTGGCCGATTTTGAATTCCGTACCAGTGAGCTGCCCAGCGACGAAGCTACTTCACAGGCCCACTGCAATCTGGGAAGCGATGCGGTAATATCTGGTACAACACTTCAAACATACAGTCATCCTTATAGCCCAGTAATTGAATAGGCTACATGTACATTCGATTTTGTACATGTTCTCTTTGTAATGCTGTCATTCTCGTCACGAAAGGTTCAGAGATAAGAAAAAAGGTACCCCCGGTACAGCGATTTCTGTAACCTCAATTATCTAATTTTTCTTACTCCGTCAACCACTCATCCGATCTCCTTTCAAAGTGAATAAGTCATTTCCGTTTTTATGCGTGCGAAAAAATTGCAATCGCTGAACTCGGCGAACTGGTACATGTGTACGGTGGGAATGGTAAAGGAGTTCTATAAGAAGTCGACACAGAGGGATGGCTTTTGGGGAGGCAAGGGGTTTGAAGACGTTTCTATCTAAGGCTGCGATTAGAACTACACGGTATACGGACACGTCAGTTAACAATAGAGAGTAGGGAGTTTTCGCAAAGCCCCCGAAACGCCAACGCGAACGCCAATCTCATTGTTCGGTGCCAGGAAGACAGCACCGAACAAAAGGATTGACGTTCGCGTTGGCGTTTCGGGGGCTTTGGGAAAACTCTATTATGGATTCACGGTCACGAATCCTGTGAAACGTTGTTAACCGGCGTGTCCGACCGTGTACGTTCGTAAGTAAGCCTAGAGCCGGCGACAGACTGGCGCGTACGTGGTGCGTGCTGCAGGCGTTCCGCCATTCTTCGGTAGGTGTTTCGGTCCGTGTTACCGCCTCCCTGATTAGTTGAACGCTTTCCCGACGCGTTGCTTACGTGCCAGTCTGTCACCGCCTTTAGGGATACACGCTTTGACATTTTCTCGGGGTTTTCAGGCCAGGCAGCAAACAAGGGAACGAAATTTTTGGTCCTCCAATAGTAAAAGGCAGTAACTGCACTTGTCCCGTGGGAAGATGGACAATTAAAGAAACAGCTTTCTTGTAAGATTAAGAGCTATTACTTCAGTCAACCATTCTCCCACGGTTTCTTAATGAAGATATTGTTTTTTACCTTTAGGGGCCGTCTCAAAATTATTTTGATGCCAAAAAAGACGAAGTGATTTCGTCTGGGGGAGGGGGTTCTCGATTTGGGGAAGCCCACTTCATCTTTTTTGAAAAAATTGGAATCACTCTTTTTTATAGAAGAATGACTTCTTTATATACTAGTATGCTTTCTTGGTTTACTAGTGTCTTCACATGTTTTTCTTTATCATCTTCCCATGCCTACTGTCCCTATGGATGAAGCCAATGTCAAGTGCCCACTTCATTTTTCAGGGAAAATATGAAGTCACTTCGTCTTTTTGGCATCAGTGTAATTTTGAGACGGCCCCTTACAGGGTAGATTTTAGCCACGAAGAGACAAACTGAAAACAGCTCCAGGGCATCGGAACTTGTACATGCCTATAAATAGCGACAGAGACGGATAAAATCAGATTTAAGACCTATGCTTTCATCGGATAGACAAAGCATCCATTAGCCTCTTTCTGATAGGGGCGCAATGTTGAGAAGCGAAAGTTCACACCAGCACATCCGCAGGGGTTGCTAAGTTTGTACAGGGAGGCACAAAGGGGACTTTGAAATCAGATGCTATGAAAGGGCATCGCCACCCTTCGAGTGTCGGTGTGAGACGTTGGATTCGGTATAAAATGCCAGCTAACTATAAGCGGCTTGTTTGCCCATGGCTTCTCGGCTTCGTTGTCACTTTCATTTCGACTTCAGCGAATTGTAACAATTGCTTTGATGGGCGGTAATGTAAAACTTGGACGGTTTTCTAAAACATCGGTCTTACCTGCAGTCGAATAAAACCTTTGAAATTTAGTTTGCTATCAATTGAGGCTTAAAGAAACACGTGTTCTATTTACGAACTTGACCACAGCTAGCTAATTTCAGCTAAATCGTTCTTATGTTTGTAAAACCCAAATAGGCCTACGGACAGCACCAACTGTTACGCCGTTTATCCCAGAGACATGCATGCAGGAACAATTTGTTGAACTTTAGTTTACTGAGGATCCCACCTTCAGGTTACGCAACTAGAATAAGAAGTTGAAACTTTGTATTCCATTAGCTTCATCCTAAATGTTACCGTCTTTTCCTTCATGCAAGTAATTACACAATTTCCATCTGCAGTCTTAAACTTTTGCTATATCTGTAAACGTGTGATGAACGAATGAACCAACAACAAATTACCAATACGAACTCTTTGGCATTATCCATTTCGTCGAAAAAGCAATCAAGCTTTTGAAGGAAATCGTATCAAATTGTCTACATTAGGCTGGGTTTACAGAGAAGGGCAGACAATACGCTACGTTGCTCTAAAGGTCACATGAGCACGGAAAATTAACAAAGATATTTCCACAGAAAAGTGTGGCAGGAACGAACGTCCCCAAGAAACTTCCTGATAACAAAAGATCCTGTTGTTACATATTCTAATTTCTCGCGATTGGTTTCTATAGCCACCACATTAATCCATCATGGAGCAATAGAAGCGGACACGTTTTACAAGTGGACATTCTTTACTGTTACACCGGTCTACCCTCACGTTCCATACAACGAGGTCACGCGTTGCCGAAGAAGAAACATAATATACTCCTTATTTCTGACTTGAAGGAGCAACGTGAGAACTCTGCAGCGACAGAAAAACAGAACAAGTCCACCATCTATCGATATCTTCCTCTTGAAATGATTTCGTTACGTTTTTTTTCTTGCGTTTCCATCCGCGGAAAAGCCAACTCACACAGGACTGCTTTCTACAGATCGCTGAACCGCCGTGACCGCGAAGCGTGTACCTGGTCTTATGTAAAACCCGACCTGCTTAAATTTCATCCGCAGCGTCTCAAAAAGACTTAATCGTAATTACTCAGCCGTAGTCGTTTTCTCATCAAACGCGTAAAAATCTGAGAGAGACTTGCCACGTTAGATTAGAGGCAACTCCATTGGGAATTTTTCTCATTTCGAGCGAAGCGATCTGTAAACAACAAAACGTGAACTGAAATTGACACTAGGAACAAGTAGAAGGTTTTTAATTGAAGTTTCTTCGTTTTCGAGATGGATTCATCAGCCAAAAAATTCACACTGGGTAAAATAAACAGAAGGAAGAAGCGCGGAAAAAAGAGACTCGTACACAGCGAGGTAGGGGTGGTAGAATCTATTACCCCCACCCTCCTGATGTCCCCCTGCACTGTTTGTCACATGATTAGGGGTCTTCGTCTCTCTGGAGTCCAATTCAATGGTGCCACTTAATCCGTAAATGTATTGTTAATAGCTCACCCCAGTGAGCTAAAAAGACGAAGTGATTTCGTCGGGGGGGGGGGGTCCCGGTTTGGGGAAGCCCACTTCATCTTTTTTGACAAAATTGGAATCACTCTTTTTTTACAGAAGAATGACTTCTTTATATGCTTTCTTCGTTTACTAGTGTCTTCACATGCTTTTCTTTATCATCTTTCCATGCCTACTGTCCCTATGGATGAAGCCAATGACAAGTGCCCACTTCTTTTTTCAGGGAAAATATGAAGTCACTTCGTCTTTTTGGCATCAGTGTAATTTTGAGACGGCCCCTTACAGGGTAGATTTTAGCCACGAAGAGACAAACTGAAAACAGCTCTAGGGCATCGGAACTTGTACATGCCTATAAATAGCGACAGAGACGGATAAAATCAGATTTAAGACCTATGCTTTCATCGGATAGACAAAGCATCCATTAGCCTCTTTCTGATAGGGGCGCGATGTTGAGAAGCGAAAGTTCACACCAGCACATCCGCAGGGGTTGCTAAGTTTGTACAGGGAGGCACAAAGGGGACTTTGAAATCAGATGCTATGAAAGGGCATCGCCACCCTTCGAGTGTCGGTGTGAGACGTTGGATTCGGTATAAAATGCCAGATAACTATAAGCGGCTTGTTTGCCCATGGCGTCTCGGCTTCGTTGTCACTTTCATTTCGACTTCAGCGAATTGTAACAATTGCTTTGATGGGCGGTAATGTAAAACTTGGACGGTTTTCTAAAACATCGGTCTTACCTGCAGTCGAATAAAACCTTTGAAATTTAGTTTGCTATCAATTGAGGCTTAAAGAAACGCGTTCTATTTACGAACTTGACCACAGCTAGCTAATTTCAGCTAAATCGTTCTTATGTTTGTAAAACCCAAATAGGCCTACGGACAGCATCAACTGTTACGCCATTTATCCCAGAGACATGCTTGCAGGAAGAAATTTGAACTTTAGTATACTGACGGTCTCACCTTCAGGTTACGCAACTAGAATAAGAAGTTGAAACTTAAGTTGTATTCCATTAGCTTCATCTAAAATGATACCGTCTTTTCCTTCATGCAAGTAATTAAACTATTTCCATCTGGAGTCTTAAACTTTTGCTATATCTGTAAACATGTGATGAACGAATCAACCAACTATATAAAACAAATTACCAATACGAACTCTTTGGCATTATCCATTTCGTCGAAAAAGCAATCAAGCTTTTGAAGGAAATCGTATCAAATTGTCTACATTAGGCTGGGTTTACAGCGAAGGGCAGACAATACGCAACGTTACTTTAAAGGTCACATGAGCACGGAAAAATTAACAAAGGTAGTGTGGAAGGAACGAATGTCCCCAAGAAAACTGTCCTGATAACAAAATATCCTACTGTTACATTCTAATTTCTCGCGGTTGGTTTCTATAGCCATCACATTAATCCATCATGGAGCAATAGAAGCGGGCACTTTTTACAGGTGGACATTCTTTACTGTTACACCGGTCTACCCTCACGTTCCATACAACGAGGTCACGCGTTGCCGAAGAAGAAACATAATATACTCCTTATTTCTGACTTGAAGGAGCAACGTGAGAACGCTGCAGCGACAGAAAAACAGAACAAGTCCACCATCTATCGATATCTTCCACTAGAAATGATTTCGTTACGTTTTTTCTTGCGTTTCCATCCGCGGAAAAGCCAACTCACACAGGACTGCTTTCTACAGATCGTTGAACCGCCGTGACCGCGAAGCGTGTACCTGGTCTTATGTAAAACCCAACCTGCTTAAATTTCATCCGCAGCGTCTCAAAAAGACTTAATCGTAATTACTCAGCCGTAGTCGTTTTCTCATCAAACGCGTAAAAATCTGAGAGAGACTTGCCACGTTAGATTAGAGGCAACTCCATTGGGAATTTTTCTCATTTCGAGCGAAGCGATCTGTAAACAACAAAACGTGAACTGAAATTGACACTAGGAACAAGTAGTAGAAGGTTTTTAATTGAAGTTTCTTCGTTTTCGAGGTGGATTCATCAGCCAAAAAATTCACACTGGGTAAAATAAACAGAAGGAAGAAGCGCGGAAAAAAGAGAGTCGTAGACAGCGAGGCAGGGGTGGTAGAATCTATTACCCCCACCCTCCTGATGTCCCCCTGCATTGTTTGTCACAGGATTAGGGGTCTTGGTCTCTCTAGAGTCCAATTCAATGGTGCCGCTTGGGGGACATCACATATCGGGGGACATTAGATTCTTTCACATCTGTGTAATATTTTTCACCCCCCCCCCCACAACGAAACATTGACGGAATAGGCCGCGACCCGACAATGGGGGAGGTACTGACAGACATGTCTTTCTGTATTTAAGTGTCCGCCGAACAATAAAGCAGGCATTGGAATACGGGAGGCATTCTCATTCATTATAGAATTTTCGCAAAGCCCCCGAAACGCCAATGCGAACGCCAAACCCATTGTTCGATGCCACAAAGAGAGCAGCGAACAAAAGGATAGACGTTCGCGTTCGCGTTTCGGGTGCTTTGCGAAAACTCACTATTATCATTGGCCTAATAGTGAGATTTCGCAAAGCACCCGAAACG
>NMRB01003242.1:32673-44843 GCA_002633025.1 Notospermus geniculatus | reverse complement strand
TTAAAATAGATCTATTTAAACAGATCTGTAACACTAACAGCCATGTTACTTGCCTGTTTGTCGCGAGGTCAGAATTGGTGGTAAATGTTACAGATCTGTAACAGATCTTTAACATTGACACACAACACATAACATACACAGAATTCTGACCTCACCCAATGTTTCTACCATTTCTACTGCCACCGCATCATTCAAAACTTCATGCTGGCAACTTGCAATGTCAAACTAACGCCGTACCGCAACAGGCATGATAGGCACCAAAGTCAATGATATTACAATGTATACGAGTTAACAAGTGAAAGCAACGATGACCAAGGACGCACATTATAGTACGTAGGGAAGCTCAGCTCTTCAAGGAAAAGCCATGAGACACTTGAATGTGGTAATTGGGTCAGGCTCAGTCACCCCTGACTACCCCCAAAGCTTTTGTCATTTTCATTCATTGCACTCCAGTGCAGGATCAAACGGATTCATGAGAGAGGTGGCTGCCTTTAAAACATAGTATTTGCGTCAAGTGCATTTTACATTTTCCAAAATGTCCTAAGGAAGCTTAGCGCTGTTCATCCAGAAAAGAACGACATATTTCTACCAGTGACAACGCTAACTGTTATTCAAGCCATGTAAGCTGTTCTGAAGAAAGCTATTGCCAAAGATGAATTGAAGACCTGTGCAGGATTATTCCGGTTGGATTTCAACGAGCCACAACGGGGCAAGGATCATTGTGACTCGGCAATTGTGAAACGAAGGGCTCCTTCCTGATTGCAGGCCACAGACGTACCTATGCTAAGGATGTCAAAGCAGCAATCGATTGGAACGGGGAATTTCCAACATGATGTGCACTATCTTGGAAATCAAGAACCAAGCTCCAGACCACCCCAAAATTGTCAATAAAAAACATTTCAACTTTTCAAGTCGAGTTTACTGATAAAACAGTTACTTTCTGGCAGTACTTTGGTGTAGGCAGAGGGAAGATGAAGCAAATTCCAGATGTTAACACAGCAGTCAACTATGAAATAGTAGAAGTCTTTCCAGATGGTCCATTGTTGATGGTAACGTACTACTAGCCTGTCCAAACCGAGAGAGAGCAAAGGTCTCCATATTCTGTCCAGAGCAAAGCTGTGGGAAAGTTTGTCAATCAGAACAGGAACTAGAGGAGCACTTGGATTCCGGAAAGCATTTTAACGTTGGCGACCAAGCGACCCGATCAAACCTATCATACAATTTTTGCCCTGCAACACTTTTTGGACCAACTTATGACATGCGGCCATCTACATTTGAGCCAAAATCTGTAAGTTGTCAGTTGGTATGCCACCTGTGATGACATGTGGATGAAGTGACCGCAGTCATATGAGCCTAGCTTTAAGACACGTATAATAAATAGTATATTTTTGAATCAAGCGACTCAGTGACTCAACAAGTAGGAGAGTGATTAGCTCCCCTAGCATGCCCACAGTAATCTTAGCAAGAGCTCCTGATTTCAAAAGACAAGGCCTGGATTGACCCAGTGAGAAACAACTGGACATTCAAATTTTGCGGAGTCTAAAACGGGGCAAGCACGTGGTATTCAAAATGATGAGGGTCAGTATGGCGGATTTGCCGCGGCTGATTCAGACTGCAGTACACTGGCCGCCAACTTCGGCGTCCAGAGGCGTTTTTTCGACGCCAATGTCCTAACGCCAGAAAAATCCCCAATGTGCTACGAATGGAATCTGGAGAACGCCGCCGGACACCAATGAACTCCAGATATCAAACATGTTTGATTTTGGACGCCTGTGAACGCCTGTGAACTCCCGAAGCAGTCAAGTGTGCTACCAATGGCAGCCAGACTTGGAGTCAGCGGCGAGGCTTTGGCCAATCAGCTTGCGTCTTGATGTATCATGATTTCAAAATGGCAGCCTCAATAGCCCGAAAAGATGCTACTGAACGCCAAGTTTGGGCTTGTGTGCTCTCACCAGGATCCACTGGTAGCCAACTCTGGCGTCGAGAGGCATCCAGAGGCATTTAGTCGAACGCTTCTGGACGCCAGATTTGGCGGCCAGTGTGCTGCTAGCTTAAGACAGTTGCCCAGTGTGAGGGCCAGCCTGCCCTTGGCTAAAATCACTATCAAATATGGACAAAGTCACATCCATTCCTTTCCAATGAAATGAAATCTGGATGTGCTTACATTCTAACCATATTTTGGTGGTTCATGACATAAAAACATGTCTCACAAGGCAAAACAAATCTAGAAGATCATATTCAGGTAAAAAAACTGTTCCATTGTGTAATCTCATGTTTGCAGCACATCACCAAAAAAACAGTTCTCACTGTTTATTCATGCCAGGTGCATGCCAGATTTCTTCATTGGTCTGAACAATATGTGACCCGTCACCACAAAACAAGTACTAAGTCACTCCGAAGTTGGCAGGCTGAGACCAAAGTTCATGGCAATTTCAGGCCTAGGCATATTGTCTGTCTTTTGCAAAATCTGAGTGATTACATGTATTCTTCCTTTATCTCCTGGAGTTATTTTGGTTCATCCTGGTTCACATCTTGTGCGACTTAATACCTGATTTGATGTGATGGGTCATGTGAACCGCTCTGGCAAAACCAGTCGCATGACGCTCTTAGCTTGGCAGGTTGAGACCAAATGTTTGTCACTTTCAGTATTGTCTGGCTATTATGAAATCTAAAATAATCTATTTCTTCCATTCTCTCCTGGTGTCATCTTAGTTCGTTCAGGCTCACCTTCTGAGCGACATGCGACTGCTTTTGCCAGAGCGGGTCACATATGAGATCACCTACACAATATCTCCTGCATGTCAAAAAAACTAAAAATAGAACAACGAACCAAGTACAGCATCCACAACATTGTCAGAATCCTTCTCATACTTTAAAATGTATTCCTCGACTCTTTCAGGATGAGAGCTCACAAGTTTTACCATGTTTACTCTTGCACTATCACTGACTATCCATATATGCCCAAGTCGTTGTATTCCATGTTATTCCAAAATGTCAGAACTGACTGCACGAAGATGACAACACCGACTTCCTTTCAAGCCACTCACACATTATTCGATGACTAATAATCTGCTTGCGACCTCGACCTCTGCAAATAAAGCATTTACATAGTGAAAGTTACGACTCCAACTCACAAAATTCACTGATATTGAGGCCATATCGATTTAGCGGAACCTGCGGAAACTACGGAAACTAACGGAAACTGGTCTGGAGGCGTGCATCTTAAACTGTGGGGGCGCCAAAGAAAAAAATATTGATCTATTGAGGATATAAAATGTCAATTTAGTTGAAAACTAACGATAACTGGTCATCAGGCGTGCATCTTAAACTATATGGCACGCCAGTGAGAAAAATATTGATCTCTTCAGAATAAAATACGAAAATATATCTAAAACGCTTGAATGTCATTTTAGAAAGGTTTCGAATCACACTAATCCATTTTTTGACTAGACTTATTTAACACGACGTTTCCACCAGTGTTCCCTGGTCGTTGTCAAGTGTACAACTGATTGTCAGTGAGGTTTCCTGCATGTCTACATAGCAGTGTTTTCAAAGAAATACACTGTTTTTACAGAAATACAGTGAATAATGATACTACATGTATTGTGCATTAAAATAATGATACTGTGTGCAGTTATATGGCCCTTGCACGAGGCCATGATGAACCGAAGCAATAAAGCTGAACTGCAATGCCACGCTATGGGCAGTCGACAAGAAGCCCTTGAATGATCCTTCAAGCCCTTTCCAACTGTAGACTGCAAGTCTGTCACACTCCAGTTTATCTATCCCCACCTCATCCCCTTATTCAAACAGCAGCATGACTAGTTTTATGTATAAAAACTGGTACATTTATGATTTATTAGGCCAATTTCCGTAGTTTCCGTTAGTTTCCGTAGGTTCCGTTAAATCGACTTGGCCGATATTAAGTAAAAGTTACCGTGAACATGATTGAGATAGTCCATCATTTTTATCTGAACAATTTTTAAATATTGTCGTCGGACCGAGTACCCATCTGTGATAGCTTCATACTAAGGCCTAGTTCACACTAGCGGCGCGGTGCGATGCGGATTTTTTCTGTAAAAGCCTATAGCTCTGCACACTTGCGGTGTGACGCAATGCAGTAAGAAGTGGTAGGAGACGACGAGCGATTTCCACCACCCCCGATTGCACGCCTGCCGCGTGAGTTTTACCGCGGCCATCATTTTCAAGGGCATTTCTGGCACAATTTGAATGACCACCACATGCAACAGTGCCGCGCTATGTCAAAACTGACACCACTTGGCCATATTTTCAATGCATCGCACTGCGCCGCCAGTGTGAACAAGCCTTGTTCATTCTGCAGGCGCGGTGTGATGCGAAATTTTTCGTGCCTGATTGTTTCTACTGTTAAGCCTGTAGCTGTTCACACTTGCGGTGCGAGGTGATGCACAGAAGCGGTACCGGTAGGACACGACGAGCAATTTCCACCACCCCCGATCGCTGCTGCAGTATTTTTGTGCGTCGAATCACCTGCTGCAGGAGGATACCGGCATGTCTGGCACAGTTTGAATGACATAAATGTTACTTACTCTAATCACGACCACCACACGCAACCGTACCACGCTATGTCAACCACGCTTGGCGATTTTTTCACCATCGCACCGCACCACCAGTGTGAACAAGGTTTTACAGTGTTTAATATCAATGTACGATAAGTTGTCAAGCACATCAAGACTATTTCTATTCTATCACTTCACTAAGATTCAGCAAGCTTACCAGTAAATAAAATTTCTATCACTGTAGTTCACTGAGATTCAGCAATTGCAGAAATTGTCGGATAATCTGACAATTTCTCCTTTTTTTCCAATAGGAGCTGTCAGCGAGTTGACCACTAGGTGTCACTAGGGCCCAATTCAATGCATCTAGCGGACCCAGTCATTATCGATCGAGCAGCGATCATAATAGATTTCCTGTACATTTGGTCCGCTAAGACTGTGCTGCCATCTGTTAGCAATAAGCGCGGCTGACTGCTCCTATTCTTTGGTTGTAACAAAGGTACGAATCTTAAAAGTCTCCTAGATTCCCACGCATTTTGGTTCCCGAAGCCACCGCTAGGGCTAGAAGGCTTCGGCTCTGGCTGCCATTTTCGCGACAAAAATTTGTCGCGGATCTCAGTGCGCATGCACGGATACCGTTATGTTGACATCCCGGGTTATTTTTAGAATGGAATGCCGGTAACCACGTGGGTGCTAATGTGATTGAACACGCCGAATCGTGCGAAATGGCAACACCGAGGAAGTTTCTGTTGATGAGAAAGTTGGTATGTGTTGCAGATCTGTAACAAAAAGTCAAAATATTTGCCGTTTTGTAGACCGGAGGAGAATGAAATTTTACCAGAAAATGGACCGTTACAGTGACGTCAGCAACAAAATGGCAGCCAGAGCCGAAGCCTTCTAGCCCTAGCGGTGGCTTCGGGAACCAAAATGGATTCCCACGGGGACTGCACTCAGATGATTTTAGCACCAAATGTCAAACAAGAACACCATCTTGAATTACCAAGTCCTGCAGTCACTCTGTCTTTGGGATATGCTCCACTTATATACCTTTTTGAACTTCACACATTTCTGATCACTCTCAGCTAGTGCGTCATTCGTCGAACGTACTCCCCTGCAGAAGAAAGTAAACATAAATATGTTTCACACAAAATGAAACGGCCAGGGCCATTGTGCTCACCTCTGTGACAAGTCTCCATGGTTAAGTGTGAAACTATGACTCTCATGGTGAATGTTGAAGGATCAGTACAGATAATATGAAGCTGAACACACCAAGAAGTATTTTTATGATCTGATCAGTATTATCAGTCAATGACATAAACTCAGGTGATGGCACCCAGAAGGAGTACAATTTCTGAATACAATGAATACAAGTGGTATTTGTGAACAAACTGCTTTCCTGTCTAGGTCACAGATGTCAAAACTTCCATTTTTCAAGATGGCCACACGTGACGTTCGTTGGGACTGAAATTTCAGCAGGAATGTACAGGATACTTGCATAGATATTTAGACAACACTGAAACATCGTAACATACTACCGATGAGATATGGCCAAAGTCAATTTTTCAAGATGGCAGCTTGGCAGCCATGTTGAAGTCCAATTGAACCGAAATTTGGCATATAAATAGATAGTACCAAGACACATATTTAGGCACAGTTAAAGCATCCTAGCTCCCACTATTTATGAGGTGTGGGTTGAAGTCCATTTTTCAAGATGGCTCCCTGGCGGCCATATTTGACGTCGAATCTGACTGAAATTTACCATATATTTTTATGGTACCTAGATATATTTTGACAACGTTAAAACATCCTACCTACTTCTATTTATAAAATGTGGGTCAAAGTTCATTTTTCAAGATGGCTTCCTGGCGGCCATATTTGAAGTCCGATCGGGTTGAAAGTTGGTGCATTCATGCAGGGTGCCTAGATATATCTTCACACCAAATCACAACACTCTACGTCAAATAGCAATGAAATATGCCACCAAACAGTGAATTTTGAACTTTGACCTCTGTGACCTTGAAAAGTACGTCAAATCAAAAACCCAGGATTTACGTGATGAAGTCTCACCAGAGGAACCCACCATAAAAGTTTCGTGGTTCTAGCTAACAGCGTTCAGGAGATACGGCCGAAAGAAGGTTCTCACAAAGCGCCCCCTACAGGCCAGAGTGTACAAGCAACAGCGCTAAGTTTCGGTCCAGAGATAGTTTTTACCATAGGGTACCTGTACACCAAATTTCAAGTTTTTTGTAACCCAAGCGGTTTAGAAACGTGCCACCCCTGTTAACGACGACGCCGGACAACGACGTACGACGAACGACACACCATGAGAGAAGCTCACCCCCACAGAGGTGAACTAAAAAGCTGACATTACACCAAAATCACAGTTGAAAGGTCACATAAACAGTGACCGACCGAGGTCTGGCATTGCGGGTTCAGCTTTCTCTTGTTGTTGGTGATGATAAGCATTGCTGCCCACACAGCAGGCTGTTGATGTCTTTCGAATTGAAGTCCTGACACCACCGCTTTTGAAATGAGGAGATATACCCCAGGGGCCGTATGCATAAAACATCTTAAGTGCAAAATCTCCCTTAAACCATTGTTCAAAACAAAAGATAAGGGAAATTTTACGCTTAAGATGTTTTATGCATACGGCCCCTGCAGCAAAGCCAGGATTTTTGCGTATTGACATCTGTCATTCATGTCATTGTATATTACATGTATATCGGGTGGGCCAAAAAAAATGCATTGAACTTTGACCCCAAATGATTTGAATATGCATCAATAATCAGTAGATTATATGAGAGGAAAAGGGTGGGAAGTCGGGACAAGATTGACCAAGATGCTAATGTGTATTAGTGGTGAGAATGCCAAAGGCTTCCTGTACATAGAAGTATACGGTATACGAACACGCCGGTTGACAATGGCTTCCCACGGTCTTGAATCCTCGGGAAGCCTTGTTAACCGGCGATTTCGTATACCGTACATGTATATACTTCTATCTAAAGGAAGCCTAAAGGCCAGGTGCCTGTTTCATAAAGTGCACTGTAAAAACGAATGGGCTCGAGAGACCCATGATTTTGTCCACTACCTGGACACATGGGTTTGAAATGTGTTCAATGGAGAATGGGTCCATGCCCATGGTGCCCAGAATATTTGTTCTTCGAGCCTGAAACGGACCGGGGAAACGGACAGGTCTATAGGTTCCAGTAACGCTGAAGGGGTTATTGTCGTCCTGGGTACACATAAAGTGTACCCAGGTTCAATGTCGTCAAGTGAAATTGTACCCTGGGTCCACTTTCATGTTACAAACTGTACCCAGGTTCTGATTTAGAGACCTAGGGGCGAGGTTGTTCTCGGTGAAGTCACACATTGTGCCTGCAAGTTGGCCGTGCAAAAAGCTAAAGAAGAGAAGTTGGAAGAATTTTATTTTTGACTAGCTTTGTCACTAGCTGGACAGTTTTCAACCTCGGATGGTTACAGAGAAAGTTAATCAACTCGCCAGCTAGACAAGAAAACGTGTCATTTCCATGTAGGCCTACATGTGCATGTGCCATTGTGCATGGCCATGAGATGGGTTTGTTTGGTCATGGGTGTCATAGCTTGCTTGGCAAACACTGCGGGCCTTTGTGTTCCATTGTTTGGGGAGGTGTGAAAAAAGGGATTATAGATGGGCAATTACATGTAGCTCGCTGTTCCTCCTGTCAGTATAATTCCTCCAAGGTCATAGCAACACGATCCTGGAACCAACATACGCTAATCCACGTATCCCACGAAATCTTGAGAATGAGCTCGTCCCTAGGTCTCTAAATCAGAACCTGGGTACAGTTTGTAACAAGAAAGTGGACCCAGGGTACAATTTCACTTGACGACATTGAACCTGGGTACACTTTATGTGTACCCAGGACGACAATAACCCCTTCAGCTCCAGTAACCCATAATGAGAGTTTCATAGGTCACTTTGGCCCATCTACGAATGCTACCGTGGGGTGTTGGCACCCATGAGCAGCAATAGTAGATGGGCCAAAGTGACCTGTGAAACTGGTCATTATGGGTTACTGGAACCTAAGGACCTCCTAGTTTCAGGCTCAAAGAACAAATATTCTGGGTACCATGGACCCATTCTCATCTCAAACGCACGTGTCCAGGTGGTGGACAAAATCATGGGACTCTCGAGCCCATTCGTTTTTACAGTGTGACTTTAAGCTATTTGTACCATTAAATCAATGCATTTTCCATTTGGTTAAAGGTGCCATTAGCTTAAAGTCACTTTATGAAACAGGCCCCAGCTCACCAATAGTCGGCTCCATTGGGTTAACTGGATTAAGAAATGAAACATTTAATGCTGGGTCACATGCAAATGTGACCCAGGCACAAGTCTCCAGCGTGTGACAAGGACCTTGACAACCCTGTTAGGTCTTCAACTCATTGCTGAAGAATTGTTGCTGTAACAGCTGAATTGATTTCAACCTTTGTTGGGGTAACCATCAACCACTTCCTCCTGTCCTGTGTGACTTGTGCCTGGTTTTCCCAGATTGGGTCACAAATGTGGTTCCACAAATTATCTACATGTACTGTGAGTGTCACTGATGACAAGCAGAACAAATTCCTTTTGTGCAAAATGGTGATGCATTATGTCAATCTACATGGGGGATGCTTGATGCCTATTCACTTGCTGCAGAGCACATTCATTAGGGACACACACCGCATGAGCTACTGCAAAATCTTGTCCGCAGTCAGGTGTACTTCACTGCGGACA
This sequence comes from Notospermus geniculatus, assembly GCA_002633025.1. NCBI lineage: Eukaryota > Metazoa > Nemertea > Pilidiophora > Heteronemertea > Lineidae > Notospermus > Notospermus geniculatus. Next base: position 35,552 of record NMRB01003242.1, on the reverse strand, counting down.
GAAATTAGGTCATCCAGGTGTGTTGTGTGTATTTATATATGGTGGCATGCAGGGCTGGCCTAATACATTAGTTTCGCAGTAGCTCACGCGGACTGTGCCCCTTATGTTTCTTCTTTCATAATAATAATAATATAATAATAATAATAATAATGTGTGGGCTTATAGTGCCTTTTACATTTAAGTGTCAAGGCACTTCACATTATTACCCAGCCTAATCCAGAAACCTTTCTGTAGAAACCAAGGGCAGCTACAATCAAGCGCACACATGGACATTTCAGGCCAGTTGAGAGTATACAGAGTGACACAGCCAGGGATTGAACCCGCAACCTTCCGATCACGAGTCCAACGCTCTAACCATTGTGCCACCGCGCTGCGCTCCTTTCATCCATTGGCAGTCGATTAGCCTTGGTCATTACAATTTTACATCATCAGCAAGTCCTTGTACCGCATACCAGTGTTAAGAAAGAACTTGGCTCAAAATATCTCGCAACATCAATACCAGGTTGCCCTCTGGTGACATTGTTGCAGTTTTTATAATAATCAAATTGATGCAAAGGAGATGGAGAGGAAGGAATGCTGAATGACACATTCAATTTTCTTCAAAGTAAACCTATTTAAACAACCATGGGGTGTTGTATGCTCTGGGCAACAACAGAAAACTGCAAAGGAATGAAGAACTCAAGCCACCGAAGTGGTTGTCTGATACAGTGCTCGACAAATCGGATTTTCGCTCACTTGCCAACGGGCAACCTCAAAGTAAATTTCTGCTTGCCCAGATCAAATTGTCACTTGCCCGATGGTATATTTCTACCCCAATTTGTCGAGCACGGAATCCCTCAGACACAGTGGAAGCCCTGAAGGTAGGGGGACATGCCGTAACCTCCATAACCACTTCAGTACAACTTTCATCGTACAGGTCAACCTTTCTCTTTTTGATCCGTAGGTTAATTTTCTCGAATACTGACAAACATACATGTAAATCTTACCGATATTTGACCAAGGGAGGTGAAATTCATCAAAATTTATGCCGCATGCTCATTTGACAGTTCGAGCCCAATATGCTGCAAGTGGTCACACCCAACTCAACATTTTCTTTACAGTGCCAGTCGATTCCAAGCAAGTCAGCACTCAGCCACAGGAATCTTTCGTTACGACTCGTACAATCCTGAAAGGCATGAAAGGAGACTTCACAATATTTCGTATCGATACTTTTTCACAGATGACAGAACCACACGTCAGACATGTCAGAATAGACAATATCACTCCAAAAGAGTGCAGCACCTGACGGGGCAGGATCATGACGTCCAGCACATCATTTTTCATGATGTCTTGCATGAGGCGAAAAGAAATCAAATTGTTTCACGATGCCATGATCACTGAAACACCTGGATTTTTTTCAAGTCACGTCATGGTGTTCAGAAATGAATTGCGGGACCCCGTCAGATGCTGCACTGTTTTGGAGTATACAGTCTATTAGGAACCACACATCATAATCAGGAGCCACGCATTAGGCCTATAATAAAGTTCCACGTAAAGATCCATACCGGTACTAATAATGTGTCTTAACTCACTGCTTGCATACATATGTACATGTACCATGTCAAGGTGGTAAAATTATGTAATTGGAGTACCGTACCGGTAGGCAAACAATCAGCAACAATGGCATAAACGAACTGCAATATGATTGGCTGAAAGACAAGCTGGGAGGAGCGCGCAGCTCAGTGTATCAAACATTAGGGTATCGATACGAAATATCGAAGTATTCCGTAATTTTAAAGACATGTGGTTGCCAATATTGACATTTGATGCTAAATATGACATGGTTTGGATGGGATGGTTCCTAAATATGACGGATGTTACTAGTAAATATGATATGTCATAATTAAACTTGACGTGTGGACATAATACGTCATACATGTATATAATAAATACTACAAGCCTACAAATCCGCAAAAATCGTATGCCATGGGTTGGCAGCTCTGATGAGTTAAATGTTAAGGCCCATTTAGACGATCATACTTTTGTTCAAATTTTCATCATACATTTGTATGACGATGTTAGCACTTGTTCAATGAACTTGTTTAGGCTACACCATAGGACTTTTGTCCAAGGTTGTTCATGAATGTTTCGGGAAATTTGGAGGGAGATCACTTTTCCGTCATGGACTCCCACAGAAGGTTGCTCTCTGTTGGAGCTGCAAGTGCAACCCACGTTATCAGATTAATTGTTCTGCGTAGGGTGAGAAGGAGATTAAGAGCATCACATGTGTGGGTTAAGCAATGGATCCAGAGGAGAGGGATTTGGGGGCATACCATTCGCTTCTGAAGGAACAGAGGGTGAAGACCAGTCATCCTACAAAAACTTTCTAAGGATGGATGTCGCAGCCTTTGAGAAACTCCTAATAAAGGCCATGACCTGAAATATCATGTGACCCAATACTGTAATCTGATTGGATAGAGCTTGAACAACCTTGAACATTTGTCCAAATTAATGTGCATGTTCGAACATCATCCAACATGTTCGCGCTTGTTCGCACTTGTTCGCAGATGTTCAAATTCCCATTTACACGTCATCATACAAATCACCGTGGAGAATCAGCAGTCGCCTTTCCGAGTAGCAGCAACCCTCTCCGAGTTTTATTTTACACCTCACCGAGTAAAAATGGCAGATGTTGCTGAAACGCCGACAAAACTGGTGGATTTATAACTCCTACCCCAAAGTAAGTCTTTTATCATCCCGTCGAGGCTATTTTAATTTGTATACTCCATCGTTCGGTAGAAAGTTTTTGAGGGTTTTAGCTTGCAATCGGCTGTACGAAGTGAAATTGTTGGGAAGGTTGCCGATCTGCATAAAATCCACTGTGTCAATCGCTTCATCCT
>NMRB01003242.1:0-31728 GCA_002633025.1 Notospermus geniculatus | reverse complement strand
CTTCACGATGCTGTGAGACCTCGACCAGCATTCTCCCAACACTTTGAAAATCCAGTAAAATTCAATACTGTGGGGCTTTAAGTTAGCGATAGGCCAGACTCAGAGATTACGCGTCCATTTAACTTCGCGATTGGGTGGTCAATGTACTTGATTCCTAGAAAAGACCAGCTTTCATCTTCCCAGTTACCTAAGTGTCCTGGTAATAATATCCTGTTTGACCTACTGCCCAACAGAGGTCTTGCATCCTTTTCGTTTTATTTAGACCCTAGTCAAGTGTTCTCTGCAGGTGGCTGGTTTACATTTCTTTCATAACTAGGAACTGTTATGACATATTGGATAAATTTAGCGTCCTTTTAATTACACGAATGACAGGCCAGACGCGAAAGTCGCGAAAATAAATGGCACGCGAACAATTAGGGTTGTAACGTCAGGTGATCGCGGTTCGCCACTTTTTGACGTCATCTCCCGCCCGATTTGTGTCACTTATCTTTGACCCACAACAATTACGTTAATAAATGAAATCGAAAAAAAACAACACAGCATGTTCGACTTGTGTATAATTGTTTATCCCATGTGACCTTGAACCCATTGTTGTTACAACGACGTCGTGATGCTGTAAACTATCCGGGGTGACTGTTTCGGCGAGTGCCGGATGCGCTCCGAAGGGGGGTATCGCGGTTCGCCATTTCGTCGGAAATCGATGATTAAAGTGTGCGTATCATTTTCTTCACAGTAAATAAAGATACCTAGTGTTAGCTCTGCCTGTATTGATGTTTGTTTTAACACGTTTAACTACTCTTCAAAATCCGTTCACAGCAAGTGTGTGAATTTGCCGTCGTAAGTTGACACACCTTCCCTGTTCACTGCGCCTTCCGTGAAAAGACTGTCTCATTGGTCTGTGACGTTACGCCATGTACGACGTCATTGTGACGTTGCGTATTTTGCATAATGAAAACAAGCGTCGATGGGGGTACCGCGGTTCGCCAATAACTTCAAATCCCAATGTAAACAATGTGCACGTGGATTTTATGAAAACGAATGACGTCACCCTTGACCTGAATCAAAGCAGCGGCCGTACCGTAGCATCTTTCAGTCGGGCAATATTGTCGACCGAAACGCGGTCTTCAGGAGCATGAAAATGTGTGCCGTTTTTCGGCTGTTTCGTCGTCAGGTTGCCATTTTCCTATATTTTACTGCATTGAGGTGGACATGCTGCTAAAGATTGGTGAATTGTGACAGAAATACCGTAACAGACGAAATTCGATGAAAGTTGGTGAGCTTGTAGTGTTGGCTTAGGCCTACCTCTTGAAGTGGTCGAACAGTCAGAGCGGTTGACGTCGCTACGTTCGGACAACTGGACAAGGGGTCAACGAAAAAAAATTATCAGTTTGCGGTGCGGGCTGTGACGTGACGTCAGAAAGTGGTGAACCGCGATCACCTGACGTTAGGCCTATAGTAGGTATATCAGCATAAAATTATACCACTGAACACAACCAATGAAACTTGGCTTATATGAAAGAGCAAGTGATCAGGATCATTTTGCCATTGGAGTTTTTAAAATATCTTTTCTAGATCAAAAGTTATAAGGATTTAAAGATTCGAGAATCGGTCAATTTAGTTCTATTGTTTTACATAGAAATAAGACAAAAAGTTGGCACCGCAATTAGGCCTATTGACTGAAATATTGACTTTTAATGAATGTTACTCAATTTCTGGAGTTTTAACTTGAAATCTTGTACCTGGGGGTTTTTGAGGGTGTAGATTCTGAATACGACATTATCTTTCACATAACTTGAATATTTGGGGTGATATTTGGGACGGTTACCATGGTAACGGACTATAACTTAGACGTTTTTTGACAAGTAGGCCTGTGAGATAAAATAAAAATGATTAATAGAATCAAACACATAAGAAGGAAAAGAAGCTGATTTGAGCATTTTATAGTCCCCCCAAAAATTCAGAGGGTGCCACTTAAAGATAAAGAAGAAAATGGGGGAAAAATTGAGAAAAAAATTTTTTTGAGAAATTTTTTTTTTTCGGGGGGGGGGGTTAATCCCCCTTCTGCCCTCCCCCCTTGACAGAAATACAATGGGACATTTCCTTACTTCTTTTCTGATAGAAACCACCAGCTAATTTTGGCTTATAATTGCCACAAATTTAAAAAAACTGCTCATTACCCTTTAAACTACATGGTGGCCACCTAGCGGCGACTTGACGAACTAACAACCTGCACTTTTGGGGAGCCATTTGCACTCAGTGCGCCAAGAAGAAGATCGAAAATTTTGCTGTTTCCAAGGAGAAACCATCCTGAAAATTACTTTTCTTGTGGTATTTTTTACTTTTCTCAAGTATATTTTTAATTTTCTTGCCACTCCTCACTTGGATTGAGTAAAAAATTCAGTAAAAACGGAGAAAATTGGAGGAAAGTCAGTGATTTNGGCAGTTGACGTTAGTCTCGTTCTCATCCAGTGTCAGCGACTACGCCCAGTCACGTGACCTCGGATCTTGTGACAGCTACGTGTTGCAGACTCGTTTACATGAGTTAGTGACATTTCGACGGAGTTTTGTATCAAAGTTTTTTCCTAATTTGTGCCATTTTTTCAGTCTTTTGGAATACCACTATGAGACATAAGGATACATGAAAGGATTCACGACATTTGATATTTCTAAATTAGTCAGGTTTGCGAGTAATTGGGCATTTTATTCAGTACATGCCAATACACTATGCTCCACAGGGCGCATATGGGTAAACCATAATGTCCTAGGCAATAGCCGTCAATGTCATATCGTAAAAGAAGCTATGCCTGGGCGATATGGTTACCGTAACTAGGGACCTGGAAGTTTTAGTTTTCAATTTTCCAAGCTTCTTTGAATAAATGAGAGAAAATTAATTAGATATATGTGTGTTACCTTGGTCATTAGCCTAACCGATGATGCCCCATATAAATGCCATAGCCGGGTTTGTTGTTGATACTACCTATTGTACTCGCAAAAGGCAAAAATACAGCACAAATTTTTGAAATTGTACTACCAGATATTTTTAGGTGTACGAAGCCCTGAATTTTCCAAGCTTCTTTGAATAAATGAGAGAAAATTAATTAGATCTATGTGTGTTACCTTGGTCATTAGCCTAACCGATGATGCCCCATATAAATGCCATAGCCGGGTTTGTTGACGGTGTTTCGGGAGTGAGCTTTGATGGGCATTTTTCTGCATAAAATCATAATTCTTTCATCAAAATTATCCCTACCTTACAGAGTAGTGATAATAGATGAGTAAACTGGTGACCAATGATGATTACTTGCAACAAGTGCCTGCTTTTGCTGGCGTTGCTCACATTTTTGCTGCATTTGGGTCGAGGCTGCCAACCATTTTCTCACACACTTTTCCACTTTTACTTTATTTCAGACTACCCCGTCCCTGGTTCCCCGTCCCTGGTTAGGAAGGATAGAAGACTGGCTCCTTCAGGAACGCAACAAGGAGAGCTCACGAACTTGTGATCTGCGGATGAGGATTCTTATCCAGTGTGTCTTCCAAATGTTCCCACAAATTCCAGCGTCATTGCAACATGTAGTAGTAGAGTGAGGGATGCTTTCCTTTGAAACAAGATAAGTAGCCTTTCCTTCTACCATGTCTACAAAGAAATTACTATTACATGTACACTCATTCCACATAAGTTTTGCTGTTGGCGGCAAGCAAATTGATTGTACCAGGGATACGTTTCTGACGGCCGTTAAACGTGGCGTCAGGTGGTACGCTTTGAGGAGGAGTCACACCCACTAGGTTGTTCTTTATGTCCATGTGAAGTTTCGGCCCGGTTGGACATCCAATATGTCCGCCAGGTGGCGTAACCCAAAAATCATCAAAGTGCTGTAACTCAGGAACGACTTGCCCCAAAGCGCTCCAATGTGCTATGTGGCCCCCTGCAGATGACCTTTAAAAGCGAGAATTTATACATGGCCGAATATGTGGCAGTGAACAGAGAAATACAATGGTCAAATTATGCATTAAATCTGCACAGGTTAAAGGCCTAGAATTAGAAAACTATTGTTCCGTTTCTATATGCTGCCTAATCTCTGGCGTTTACCCACAAGATGATCACACGCATCTACCTTTCTGGCGTCTCAGTATGGGAGGACAAAAGAAAGTGTTGGACAAATTCTAGACAGGCCTCCCTGATCGTTTAACATGTCCTTTGTCCTGTTGGACTTAGACGCAGGACAGTTAGACACATTCTAGACAAGCCTGCCTGATTGTTCAACATGTCCTTTGTCCTGTCATGCCTGTTGGACTTAGACAAGCCTACCTGATCGTTTAACATGTCCTTTGTCCTCTTGGACTTAGACGCAGGACAGTTAGACACAATCTAGACAAGCCTGCCTGATTGTTCAGCATGTCCTTTGTCCTGTTGGACTTAGACGCGGGGCAGTTGGACGCGTGTTATTATCCTGCGGGTAAACGCCTCTGGTCCTTTCTGGCGTCTCAGTATGGGAGGACAAAAGAAAGTGTTGGACAAATTCTAGACAAGCCTACCTGATCGTTTAACATGTCCTTTGTCCTGTTGGACTTAGACGCAGGACAGTTAGACACATTCTAGACAAGCCTGCCTGATTGTTCAACATGTCCTTTGTCCTGTTGGACTTAGACGCAGGACAGTTGGACGCGTGTTATTATCCTGCGGGTAAACGCCTCTGGTGAAGCACCATACACACATCAGACAATAGTTTTCTAGGCCGTTTTTGTATAACTAGGCCGTATAGCTATATAACTAGTATAACTATAACTTTTGTTTTCTAGGCCGTTTTTGTTTTCTGCGTTTTTGTATAACGCAGAACTTGCACGCTGATAAGGCTAAACATCCTTTATAAATACGCTCCATTTTGTTAGCTCACCGGGTGAGGTATTACGATGGTGGTGTGTCCGTCGTCGTCATTGTCCGTTAGCAGGGCACGTTTCGTAACCGCTGGAGTTATTGATCTGAAACTTGGTACATATTTTTTCCCTAGGGTATCGTTTCTTTACTTATTCAGTTAAGCGGAGAGCGGGACACACGTCCCTCGATTCTGGCGATAAGCACCCGGCCCCGCGTCGGTGGTAAACGCCTCTGGTGAAGCACCATACAGACATCAGACAATAGTTATAACGCAGAACTTGCACGCTGATTAGGCTAAACATCCTTCATAATTACATGTACGCTCCATTTTGTTAGCTCACCGGGTGAGGTATTACAATGGTGGTGTGTCCGTCGTCGTCATTGTCCGTTAGCAGGGCACGTTTCTTAACCGCTGGAGCTATTGATCTGAAACTTGGTACATTATACCCCTAGGGTATCGTTTCTTTACTTATTCAGTTAAGCAGAGGGTGGGACACACGTCCCTCGATTCTGGCGATAAGCGCCGGGTCCGATCTGCGCTGAAACAGCGGATGCTACCGACGGACTCTGGGTGGATGTTGCAAACACTGGATGCTACCGATGGATCCTGGGTGGGATGTTACAAACACTGGATGCGACCGATGGACCCCGGTTAAAGAACTTCAGCGGAAGCTTTTGGGGATGAATTGGAGACTTTGATTTGATGGAGAAAATTTCTGTTTCATTTTTTATTACAATGGTGGTGTGTCCGTCGTCGTCATTGTCCGTTAGCAGGGCACGTTTCTTAACCGCTGGAGCTATTGATCTGAAACTTGGTACATATATACCCCTAGGGTATCGTTTCTTTACTTATTCAGTTAAGCAGAGAGTGGGACACACGTCCCTCGATTCTGGCGATAAGCACCCGGCCCCGCGCCGGGTCGATCTGCGCCGAAACAGCGGATGCTACCGACGGACTCTGGGTGGATGTTGCAAACACTGGATGCGACCGATGGACCCCGGTTAAAGAACTTCAGCGGAAGGTTTTGGGGATGAATTGGAGACTTTGATTTGATGGAGAAAATTTCTGTTTCATTTTGAAGTTTGAATGTATTTAGGCATAATGAAATAACAAGGATTACATTAGTCTGAAGTCGGGATATTGGGCTCTGCCACAGTGAGAAGTCCACAACAGCAGTATCTCCTTGATTTTTAGGTGACAACACATTACAGTGTTTTAGCAAGCATTCCACGGCAAGAATGTTGCTGTTGGCGGCAATCAAATCATTACCTCAAGTAGTTACTAATGTTTACAGGCCTACTGGAGTTCTAGCAACACCGAATCAAACCAGATCGGAGCACAGTCACTGAATCGGAATCAATTAGCATGCAGTTTGCTTTTTAAATGCAAGAATCATGAATTAGAATGACGAAAAATAAAATGCAACTTTACACTTTTGCATTAAATTTTATCCAGTAGAGCACAACAAATTACACACGATAATAGAATTTACGTCATCTCCAGAATCTTGCAAATTTTCAATCCCAACCAGGGTCTTCCTCAGGCACTTTCTAGTAGAGGTCCCAGAAGTGGAAAGATCAGATGTGATTCACTTCTGGGATATCTGCTAGACAGTGCTCGAGGAAGGCGTTTTCTAGTTGAGATCCCAGAAGTGGAAAGATCAGATGTGATTCACTTCTGGGATATCTACTAGAAAATGCTGGAGGAAGGCACTCTCTAGTTGAGATCCCAGAAGTGGAAAGATCAGATGTGATTCACTTCTGGGATATCTACTAGAAAGTGCTCAAGGAAGGCACTCTCTTGTTGAGATCCCAGAAGTGGAAAGATCAGATGTGATTCACTTCTGGGATATCTGCTAGACAGTGCTCGAGGAGGGCGTTTTCTAGTTGAGATCCCAGAAGTGGAAAGATCAGATGTGATTCACTTGTGGGATATCTGCTAGAAAATGCTCGGGGAAGGCATTCTCTAGTTGAGATCCCAGAAGTGGAAAGATCAGATGTGATTCACTTCTGGGATATCTGCTAGAAAGTGCTCGAGGAAGGCATTTTCTAGTCGAGATCCCAGAAGTGGAAAGATCAGATGTGATTCACTTCTGGGATATCTACTAGGAAATGCTCGAGGAAGGCACTCTCTAGTTGAGATCCCAGAAGTGGAAAGATCAGATGTGATTCACTTCTGGGATATCTGCTAGAAAGTGCCTGAGGAAGGCACTCTCTAGTCGAGATCCCAGAAGTGGAAAGATCAGATGTGATTCACTTCTGGGATATCTGCTAGAAAGTGCTCAAGGAAGGCACTTTCTAGTTGAGATCCCAGAAGTGGAAAGATCAGATGTGATTCACTTCTGGGATATCTGCTAGACAGTGCTCGAGGGAGGCACTTTCTAGTTGAGATCCCAGAAGTGGAAAGATCAGATGTGATTCACTTCTGGGGTATCTACTAGAAAGTCCTCAGGGAAGGCACTTTCTAGTTGAGATCCCAGAAGTGGAAAGATCAGATGTGATTCACTTCTGGGATATCTACTAGAAAGTGCTGAGAAAGACCCTGGTTGGGGTTGAAAATTTGCAAGATCCCATTCCCAGACCTGACTCGACCCTTCAAATTCAAGAACCAGACTATTAGCCTGAGGCTACAGGTTCTTGAATTTGAAGCGAAGAGTCAGGCCTGCCTAATCCCATTCCCAGGTCTGACTTGCCATTCAAATTCAAGAACCAGATTTATAGCCTCGGAATTTCACGATAATCTTGCCATTTTGGACTTAAAATGCGGCAGCTAGTCAACCATCTTGAAAATTTGACTTCAGCCAACATCTCATGGTAGTAGGCAGGATGTTCTAACCTGCATTGCATGCCTCAAGCCCCTCTGGCATTTTGTGTCTGGTATTGGTGGTGTTCCGAAAAACAGAGAGGAAGCATTTAAAAGCAGTCCAACATTGGATGAATAATAGAGCTCAGCTCAGCCAAGTGCAACTCTCAGCAGGCAAGCTTGCACCAGCTCACCAACATGGAATTCATATCTGCAGACTTCTTGTGCTCTTTTTACCAACTTGATGCCAACAACTGACATTCTCTCGATGGAAAAACACCTGTTATGATGTCATTATGACCTCCATGTAAAAGGAATCGTCGCCATACGTATCATCTTTTGAATTTTATACCAACCGCGTGGCCATATACGCATCACGTCTAAACAGTCACTGCTGGTGTTAATGCGTTACGCTTGATGCTATATGCCACACGCATGCCCGTGTGAATGAGCCCTATAGTATAGTCATGTCTGAAATGGAACCTATCCTTCCTCTACCAACAAATTACAACTGTGGCACCTATCTCCTACCCTGTACCATACTAGTAGTATTCTGTACTACTACATGTGATGTTCTGAAGTGAGTGCAATGGCTGAGGCGAACTTTAAAACCTCTTGGCTTGGTCTTGACTGAGTTCTCCTCTTTCAGATGGTCTTGAATTGAAGCATGATAGTGTCTACCATGGCAGAGAAGTCTTCACAGGACACAAAATTGGTACATTGCAAAAATCTGGGTTTCCTCAATGAATTTATTATAATACTTGGATAAAAATACATCTGACACATTCTCTAAAGCATACAGTTGCTCTGCTGTTGAGTAACATCAAATTATTCAGAATATTGAAAGGATGTAACGTTCATCACATGTCAGTTAGTCACTGGACACCGCATCGTCAAAGTATCCTTTTTGCTCATTTTCTTGGGCCAAAAAGCCCACTAACTACTGATATGGGCTTTGTGAATAACAAAGTAGTGTCAGGTCAACTAAAATCTACACCATGCATATCTAGGTTCTTTTTACAGGAGTCATTTGCAGTGTAACGTTCTCACAGACAGGTGGACACCATACATCAAAAGGGGTTTGAGAAGCCATAAACACATCTGTTGCATATTTTCTTGGTCTAGTATGATAAATCATGTGGAAATACAAAGATAATGATCAAATGCAATTCACTAGTATTTCTTTCTCCACCCCTACCCTCATGGTGAACGTTCATCACAGAGGCGGTGCAGCCTGTGATGTTACACAGTATTCAAAGTGTGCTAAAATCATGACAACAATATTTTGGAACAAATTTTCACCTGGGATCGCTAGATTGACCTATTATCTTAAAGAAATGGCAAGAAAGGTGAAATGATATGAAAAGGAGAAATCAGTGTAATGCCCAGAAAAAATCAAAACTTTTATGTAACGTCTTGGTGTCCATTTTTATGTCCAAATCAGATTATAAAATTATCCACAGCACTGTACTTAAGAAGCGAATCTAACTGAAGCTTATTGTATTATCTCCCTATGATGTACACTATATTTTAAACATGAAACCACAGAATCTGTTATGACCATGTGCCCACTAAAACCCCTTGACAATTAGAATGCGCAAGCAAAAATAGGGGTGTGNGCACCATACAGACATCAGACAATAGTTATAACGCAGAACTTGCACGCTGATTAGGCTAAACATCCTTCATAAATACATGTACGCTCCATTTTGTTAGCTCACCGGGTGAGGTATTGGTCTTGGCTTGGTCTTGACTGAGTTCTCCTCTTTCAGATGGTCTTGAATTGAAGCATGAGAGTGTCTACCATGGCAGAGAAGTCTTCCTCTTCTTCAAAATGACTTTGACCCTGAAGAAAAATCTGTGAACTTCTTGATGTGCCCAAAGACAACGTGGTGGTATGGTAAGTACATACTTTACTTATGTTGTTTTCGAGTAGTACTCTTTGCTCTTTCGAGAAAAGTGCAACATATTCTTTGCAGTTAAGGCAAAAAGGGACTTTCTTTAGAGGTGTTCTGATTACCAAGGTCAGACTGAATGGAACCAACCAGTTCTTTTCCAAAGGCAAAGCCTTACCCCAGGTAGTTCAGGTTCCAAACATCTTCGCTCTTGCCTCATAAAAGTCATATTCTGAATCATTGTGGAAATACATGTAGTTAGAAAAGCTTTTGGCTTTGTTTTGACTGAGTGTGAGGAAACTCAGCCCTTCCCAGTGGATATTCAAGGAAATATTAGCTCTGTTACAACCTACCCCTGTTACAACCAGCCCCGGTCTCCCCTATTCTTTTGCAGTTAAGGCAAAGAAGGTAATTTCTTAAGAGGTGTTCTGATTACCAAGGTCAGACTGAATGGAACCAACCAGTTCTTTTCCAAAGGCAAAGCCTTACCCCAGGTAGTTCAGGTTCCCAACATCTTCGCTCTTGCCTCATAAAAGTCATATTCTGAACCAGTGTGGAAATACATGTAGTTGTTAGAAAAGCTTTTGGCTTTGTTTTGACTGAGTTCTCCTATTTCAGATGACCTTGAAGCCTCCTAGCAAAACAACAGTGACGGTGCCTGGACAGCGGAGATATCTTCAAAATGGTCCCTTTCTTGACCCTAAAGAAACTGTGAATTTCTTGATGTGCTAGCAGACTGACATGTCGGGTGAGATACGGCAGACAGTGCTGATTAAATCATGGTAAGTAGGTTCTTCACTGACGTCTCACGGCCGCCATACTGGCTGTCAAAATGAAGCCATGGAGGCTGCCATCTTGTTCTCGGTTCAAAAGTTTAGCCACCCATACAGACCACTGGGAGCATACAACTCAAAAAATCACTTTATACCTCTCACAGTTTCTGAGCATATCTAGTTGGTCTCGTGTGAAATACGTGTTGAAAACAAAGCGAATCGTCCATACGGCTTGCTGTCGGTGGCTGTAGAAGAGGGCCGATGACTGCCGACAACGTTAAAACTGCATGCTGAATGCTGTGTTGATGGTGTGACGTTGCGTCATTTGACGACCAAAATGGCGGACATTATTTCCCTATCATTCACGCAATAAGCCTATGGGCCAGCATATTTCTCCCACACAAGGCCCATCCTGAATTATAACTTTTCCCCTGCCCGCTCCCCCCCCCCCCGGGTTTTTATCATGAGTGGCCTGTGACAATGTGTGACCAGAGGTGTTGGCAATCAGGGCTATTGTCACCTTTTCATTCATTGATTTACTAGCCTGGTCTCACCTAGTCTGACAGGAAATGACTGGCAAAGATTATGCAACCCACCCCCATGGATGGTCAATAAAGCCCTATTCCCTGACTATTGAACTTGTCATCATAAGGTCAAGTCAGAAATGGATAAGCATGGGTCACTGGAGTGTTTTTCTATTCATTTTTGTTATGGACATTCCAACCATTACTCATATCCCCTCTTACAGGCGCAGAACTGGACTTTTTGATTTTTCACCTTCCAGCCCCTTTAAAGTGAATTGCATTGACAGAGATACCAATCGCTATTTAATTTCACTGATTGGTGTTTTTTGCGCGGTGCGCTTGGGTTTTAATTATTGAGTGTACTTAGCACAATGCTGTCACCATTTCAGACCTGCCTCAAAAGTGTGTTTGACATTGATGTGTGTAACTGGTCGTCTACAGTTATGTGCAGAAAATTATACCTTCTGGAAGATGTCTGCCACTAGATTAGACAAGCCGCGTTCACACCTAAACCGTTTTCGTACCGTTTTCCGTAGATCGTTCCAGGGAAAACGCTCCGTCTCCCAACGGTAAAAATGCGCGCATTCACACTAGTTTATATCGTTCTATCCCGAACGATATAAGCGTTCAGACACCAAACGTTTTAACGAAGTCATCTACAGGAGCGAGTTGAAACTGGAACGATCGCGTCAAGGTCATCCCCCTCCAGCTGCTCCTCAATGTCCTTATCCCTCCACCACAAGTGCCAACTGTTCATTTCGACTTCAGGCGAGTCCTCAATTAACGTTCACAAGTTCATGGCCATTGTGAAAAAAATGACAAGCAAAAACAATGAAATACAAGAAAAGGACATCGGAGCGATGTCAATGGTTTCCGACGAGAAGTTTACTACTCTAGAGCTAATTAACTGTGACCTTGACCTCTGACCTTGAGAAGTATTGCGTAACTGGAACAGGCATTACTTGATTAAACTTATAGGAGACGGTTAATTCAGTCTTCTAATTACAGTGGAACCTCCCTTAACGGACACCTCTGCCAGGAGGACACCTCTCTAATCAGGACACCAATGTTCAGTCCCAAACTGGTCATTTCAACCTCTGTAATCAGGACACCTCTCAATTAAGGACAGTATTTGTCAGTCCCGAAGGTGTCCTTAATAGAGAGGTTCGACTGTTGTTTTCTCCTGAAATTCTGAGCAGATTTGCACTTTAGAACTGTTTGACCTTGACCTCTGACCTTCAAGGTCAATCTGAAAGCTCATCCTAGATAACGTAGGTGTGGATGAAGGTTTTAGGCTTCCACCATCACCAGGTTCTGTGTCATGTTATTTGTGATGGTTGACTGTGACCTTGACCTTTGACCTTGAGAAGTATTGCGTTACTGGAACAGGATCCCTGATATAAGCCTATCGGGGATGGTTAATTCAGGCTTCTAATTCGTTTTCTCCTGAAATTCCAAGGAGATTTGCGCTATAGAACTGTTTGACCTTGACCTTGACCTCTAACCTTCAAGGTCATTGCGTAATCTGAAAGCTCATCCTTGATAACATAGGAGTAGATCAAGTTTTTAGGCCTCCACCATCACTAGGTTCTGTCTCATGTTATTTGTGATGGTTGACTGTGACCTTGACCTCTGACCTTGAGAAGTATTGCGTAACTGGAACAGGATCCCTGATATAAGCCTATCGGGGATGGTTAATTCAGGTTACTAATTCGTTTTCTCCTGAAATTCCGATCGGACCCACTGCAGGGGTGAGGAAGGTGAGCACATCAGAGAAAGGAGTCAAGGGATGCCTCTCTTTATCAAAAGAATAAAATCTTTGGTTACTCTTTCCATTGCAGAGATATGCAGGTGCAAAGTCATGCATATAAATGCACTACTGATGTACTACGGATGTATTACGGCTATGTCGTTCATTTGTTGTACATTACATGTCTACATTATACACAGGCATATCTCTGCAACGGCAAGAAAAACCAAAGATTTTCTTTTTGATTTTTAAAGATGAGGTCTCATCCTACAACTTCAAACTAGTTTTGTCATCCAGGCCCCTGCAGTGGCTTCACTATGAATGCCTACTTTGACCCCTATAAAAGCACATTTTTGCCATATACGCCCCAACCAGCCAAAGGATTGGGCCAATATTTTGCGTGCTTTTGTCCCTCACCAGGGGTCAACCACACCAAATTGCATTGCAATCCGCCGACCCCCACTTTATCACCTTCTGCCTGGTCTATTCGTGGACCTACACTTAGTGTAAGTT
Organism: Notospermus geniculatus; assembly: GCA_002633025.1. Lineage (NCBI taxonomy): Eukaryota > Metazoa > Nemertea > Pilidiophora > Heteronemertea > Lineidae > Notospermus > Notospermus geniculatus. The sequence goes on along the minus strand of NMRB01003242.1, from coordinate 18,597 downwards.
GCCCGTATAAGAGTGGTGACAGCTTCGAGCGGAGGCCGAGACCACTGAATTATTGAGTGTACTTTGCACAATGCTGTCACCATTTCAGACCTGCCTTAAAAGTGTGTTTGACATTGATGTGTGTAACTGGTCGTCTACAGTCATGTGCAGAAATACCTTCTGGCATGTGTGGAAGATGTCTGCCACTAGATTCAAAGACACTGAATGAGCAGACACTATCTGCTGCACTATTCAAAACTTACCCCTCTCAGTGCTCGACAAATCGGATTTTCGCTCACTTGCCAATGGGCAACCTCAAAGTAAATTTCTGCTTGCCCAGATCAAATTGTCACTTGCCCGGTGGTATATTTCTATATTTTATTGAAAGATATGTTTTATTTCGGTACTTGCCCGTGGACAAGTGCTCAATGACTCAATGCCCAGGAGTTTTTCTGACGGTCCCGTGCGGCCGGGCAACCAATTTGTCGAGCACTGCCCTCTATTACTGTCTCTCTTCACCACCTGTTCTCTTCTTCAGGATCCAACAAGTGCCCTCCTCCAGTTGGCCGAGAGCAGCATCATGGCACGCCGATTCCACGCCCTGTCCTTGGGTCAAGGACAGTCACCCATTGCTACCAGGATGATCCAAGAGGGAGTGAAAGAGGTGAGCCTTGCATTTGTCGATTTGAACTGTTGGTTTCTCAATGATAAGGTTGCAAAAGACAGATAATTTGCGCTGAAAGACAAAACATTTTTTGTCCAAATTTCCGTCTTGGAACAGCAGAACGTTACCTTTCTCTTCCTTTCTTTCAGGGTAACTGGGCCTTCTTGGCCAATTGCCACTTGTCCCTGAGTTGGATGCCACAGCTTGACAAGTTGGTCGAACAGCTGCAGATCGAGGACACGCACCCTCAGTTCCGACTCTGGCTCAGCAGTAGCCCCAACCCTGAGTTCCCCATCTCCATTCTGCAGACTGGTATAAAGATGACAACGGAGCCTCCTAAGGTGAGTAACATGTCCTTGTTTGAGGTACTTCACTCCTATAAATTTACGGAAAGTTAAGGCCTCATGTCCGTAGACTGTTGCCCTCTTCGGTGTTCGCCTGTGACCTCGTGCACAGGCCACTAGAAACATGCAATGCAGACAGAGGTGCAAGGCCAGGTCACAACAGCACAGGTTCACAAGACAACAGTCTGTAGACACGGGCCTAAGAAACGGGTATTCGAAAAACATCGACTATGGATCAATGGACTCTGGATTACTGGACTGTGGAAACCATGGACTGACCAGTCATAAATACCTCATTGACATACGCCGCCTGCCGGTGTAGTGTATCGAAGACGTCATCGCGAATAACACACCAGTGCATGCATAATAGGCTACAGTAATTTTCATAACTGGTTGAGAGAAAAAATGCCTTTAATTTGCTCGGGAAGAGACGGCAAAAAGCCTAGCTAGGCTACTCTCCATGCACCATTTTTGACCCGCTCACCCGGAATGTGATATGGTGATGCCATCGGTTCTGAACATCCTGTTTATTAGCTAAATGAACATTCAATGTGACCCGACAGCACACGGTGATGACAGGTTCTCAATCTCTCAAGACTCAGCTCCTAATTTCCTGTCGGAGAGAAGGTAAGCCCAGGTGTGGGTCCTCGTTCGAATGACATAGAAGTTAATACAGTTGAAATGCTTTTGAACTTTCATTCATTCATTTTCTATCATCTCTTTCCAGAGGATAACGTGACTCTGTGTCCTCTCCACGGAATTCGTTGACTGCCGTCGTGAGTTGGATCGGGGACCGTCATTATGATACGAATACAGGAGTCAGTGAAGGATATTTTCCGCCGTGGTCATTTACCGTCGACATTCGCTGCGACAAGTTGATACGATAGCAGAAAGAGAAAAAGACGTTTTCTGTCTTCGTCGTGGTCATGTGACCTGCACATTTACGGAGGAATCAAGACATTTGCATTCGGTGTTTTTCCAGAGGATTTGCTTCATGGTGGCGAGTCAGCCATCTTGAGAACTTGACTTTAGCCTATGTATCATGAATAATAGTAGACAGGATGTTGTAACCCTGATGTCAATATACAGGAAGTTCACGTTTTATTGGTCTTGGGCCATTTCTGGAATAATCCTTGTAATAATACCTATTATAATATTCATTTGGGGCCTATGAAGATGTAATGACATTGAACAATCTGTGATCTGATTTCTACCAACACAAGTAGAAAACCACAGACTGGGTCTGAATGGAAAACCACAGAATAGTGAGGGGGGGGGCATTAAACTGTGAAATTTCTGCAGTGGTGTTGCAGTGTTCTAGCCAGAAATTTTTCCAAACAGGGCGGGATGACTGCATTTTCCTATGATTCTAAGGCCCTGGATTTTCAAACAGGGCGGGAGTGAAATTCAAACAGGGTGATCTAATAGAAAATGCATTGCAAGTTACATTTTTAAACAGGGCGGTAAAATGACCTCTGAATTTTGAACAGGGTGGTACCGCCCTGTAAAACTGGGCTGGCTAGAACACTGTGTTGTTGAACTTGCAAAGTTATGCATGTCAGTTCTAATAGGCCAATATGTAATCCCCCATTCTGGGCCTAATTTCTGTGTGAGGTAAATTCAGGTGGAAGGCCAATAAAACGTGAACTTCCTGTATATCCATATACCTTTTCTATCATACATGTATGTATGCTGAATTTTTAGCCCTATCGGACTAGAAATATGGCTGCCAGGCGGACATCTTGAAAAATACACTTTGGCCCATATCACATGAACACCAACTAGAATATTCAAACCACAGGTGTGATTATGTACCGAAATTGAAATTTTAGTTTACCGGTATCAAAAATAGATAAAGACCAAAAATATACCACTCTGAAACAGCCCAGCCCAAGGGTTTTAATTATTTTTTTAAATAATAGATGGCGCATGCTCAAAAAAGTTGCAAAAATCTAAAATCTTTTGAAACCAAAATATAGGCAGGGGCACAAGGAATACTAATCACAACTTTGTTTGCAAATCCATGCATTCCCCAATGAGTAATTAGCAATTAAAGGGTCCTGCGCCACCTATATTTAAAAAAATGAACTCAACGTGCTGGTCCATGCCAGTCTGAGGTATAGTCATCTATTTAAAGATCGATATCTCTGAAACTAGTAGATGGATTTGATTGAATTTTATACTGCTTGTAGCCAGTGTCTAATTCTTTGACTTGGTGCAGTAACTTTCAGATCTTCCAAGTTTTTAGGGAGACAGCTGCCAGTTTTACGCTTTTCAACGTTGAGAGTGGTACATTTTTGGTCTTTATCTATTTTTGCCGGTATATATTGGGGTATGTGCTCCTTGGGGTATGTGCTTATTGGAGTATGTGCTCCTCAGAGCCTGAGTCTATTGTGTGTGTGGGGGATGTTCCAACATTTCATTTTGATTTCCGCAACCCATTTCGCAATGAGGGAGGAAAACAATTGCCAACTTGTAACTTGATTCCACAACAAATTTCCTTTCTTCTGCATCACTGTTGTACATCAATGTGAGATGATGTATCCTCTACTTGGATAAGATGAAGTAAGCACTGTCACTGCATGCAGCCTGTATTGTGGCTGTTGTCACTCAAATTGGACCTTTTGTGTATTTCATGATGATGTTCTAGCATGGGTCAGAAAAGGTGCTGGTGACACGGTGGATGGCATCAGAAGATGTTATGTCCACCATGCAAACAGAAGGCTTGCTAGCATTGCATTGTTACTTCCGCACAAACTGTTAATGTGGTCTAAACCAGTGTACCCAGGTACGGAGTTAGGATGGTTAGTGTTGACGGTTAGGGTCAGGACTAGGTTTCGGATTAGGGTTAGGGGCTTGGGCTTGGAATCAGTGTGTTGGATCAGGACTAGACAACATTCACCCATTCAGCGTTACTTCCATCAATGACTTTGAAACCTGAGATTTGCATTAGCTTTTGCCCTAATTTATGTATCTAGCCCTGTTATTAAGGCCATTTACGTTTTTACATAATTCTAGGTAATATGTAAATTATTTTTACACCAACCCACTGTAGAATGAAGCGGAACAAGCTACTAAGTTCAAATAAACACTTAACTCAATTTTGACAAAAATGTTAGTTACTAGCTTTTCCCATTTCACGCTAGCATTGACCTCGTATCCCACTTTGGGATTTAAAAAAAAAATTATTTATTAGCTTAACAAGGGACCTGAACGGTCACAAAGACCCCGAGTCAGGGCCCTCAACATATTTACAAGTTTACATGATTACAAGGAAAGGATTACAACTCAGTATAGAAAGGTTTAAAAGAGAAAAAATAGGTAACACATGTACAAGATACTGGAATGTTGACAGGGTGACAGGGATTTTGCTCATTGACCAATTAGAACATCCTCATTAGCTGAGATGGTTGAGCCAGGGTAATGACCCTACTACCAGTAATGACAATTCCCCCTGCAGATACACCCCTCCAGGATCAAACTGGGGAGGGGTTTCAGGTGTCAAATGTGACTTCATCCTTTCACCTCCAAACAAAGTTGCAGCTTGTTGATAATGAGCACATTGATTGCCGAGGTCCTGACCACAATATGTTCTGTGGACGGAAAGCACTAGCCAGGATCCCCTCCATAGCCAGGATCAAGCTGTGCTACCTTGTGTCCAAATGCAGTGATGTACATGGATCCAAGTTTAGAAGCTAGTTGGCCTGCACAACATTGCTTGCTGTGTTGACGGCAAGAAATTGCAACCACCACGATTTTGCCTTGGTGGTTGGTTTGCTGTAACGTCCCCTCAGACAAAGGAGCACCTCAAGTTCCAATGTCTGTCACCACACTTGCCCAGGATTGNCTCAAGTGCCAATGTCTGTCACCACACTTTCCCAGGATTGAACTGGGAATGTCCGGTGTTGGTGATCACAAACAAAGCGAGTGGCTGGTGTGTGTGGCTTGTCCCCACTAGTCATGACGCCAGAAACCCCCACTTTCACCCCAATGTCCAACTAGCGACTAACCGGTGTGTGCACCATTGGCTTGTTTAATTCCAGTTCCTCCTTGGGCAAACCATGCAGTTTGCCTTGGTGGCAATGTGCGTCACCACACTGTCTCAGGATTGAACTGAGAACGTCCAGTGTTGGTGGTCACAAACAGAGAGTGGCTAGTGTCTGCTAGTCAAAATGCAAAAATCCCCACCTCCTTCATCCCATGTTTGACTAGCTACTGAACAAGGTGAACAAATGTTCAAGGATGATGAAAAATTGTAAAATTTGGACACAGAAGTACCATCATGAATTATCCTAAACACTCTGTCCCAGAAATGAAGTGGGAAGGTCATTGTCAGGAGAGGTCCTCCACCTAGCTACTTGGGGGCTGCTGCTATGCTCGACATTTCTGAAGCAAAAGAGCCAACCACTAAAGCTCTTGAGGATGCCCTCATTGATCAGGGTGGTTTAGCTATGATTAAAAGGGGGTGCACTGTGGTCATAACCCTTCAGTGCGGTGTTCTCTCATTTATTGCCAATCTCAGCTCTCGATCTCATTCATGGGAGTGTAATAGACTCCTATACTTCATTTCTGCAAGCGTAATTCATAAGGCCTTGTGCAATCACCAAAAAATTGTGAGTTGATTTCAGACTTTCTTGTCATGTGCATCGAGCACAAATACATTTCAGTTCAGTTATGAATATGGACACAACACCATACACCTTATTCTAACCCATGCTTAGCACATGAGCATGAAACTCTGAGGACCAATTAAACCTGATGGAAATGGCATGATTATGAATTTAACCTAGGGCCAGACCTCAAGTTGGCTTTTCTTTTTCACCTTCATTGCCTGTTGGGGGGGGACAGAAATCCAAATGATAATAGTCATTTACAGTGCTGACAGTGAACTTCCTTGGGTGTCCATCAACCTGCCTTATCTCACAGGTGTTAAATTTCCAACATTTTCCAGCCCAGCATGAAAGCAGCCAAATTATCCCTGACAAGTACTGTCCATGCCATTTGAATGTGATTTGTATCAACATCAATCAGCCAACCATTTTCTAAATCTATGGTAGTTCACTGCAATCATGGCCTAAGATGTGTTTCTTTTATTTTCCTCCCCTGTTTAAAGTGAGGGAGGGGAAAAAACAGGCATTGTTCAGCAAAATTCTACAACAGAATTTTAGTTCCATTGAATCTTGTCTGCCGAATGTGGACTGGTTGTCTATTTCATGGTAGTTAAGCAAGGGCCAGTGAGAAATGAGATGGGCCATATCAAAAGTGTTTTCCTCCTGTAGAGATTTGGTTCTTCATAAGGCCTTGTGCAATCACCAAAAAATTGTGAATTGATTTCAGACTTTCTTGTCATGTGCATCGAGCACAAATTCATTTCAGTTCAGTTGTGAATGTGGACACAACACCATACACCTTATTCTAACCCATGCTTAGCACACATGAGCATGAAACTGAGGACCAATTAAACCTGATGGAAATGGCGTGATTATGAATTTAACCGAGGGCCAGGCCTCAAGTTGGCTTTTCTTTTTCACCTTCGTTGCCTGTTGAGGGGACAGATTCCAAATGATGATACATTTACAGTGCTGACAGTGAACTTCCTTGGCTGTCCATCAACCTGCCTTATCTCGCAGGCGTTAAATTTCAACATTTTCCAGCCCAGCATGAAAGCAGCCAAATTATCCCTGACAAGTACTGTCCATGCCATTTGAATGTGATTTGTATCAACATCAATCAGCCAACCGTTTTCTAAATCTACGGTTTCACTGCAATGATGGCATAAGATGTGTTTCTTTTATTTTCCTCCCCTGTTTAAAGTGAGGATATGAAATAGAAGTCGGGCCTCTAAGGTCCTCTCTGTTTAAAGTGAGGGAGGGAGGGAAAAAACAGGCATTGTTGAACAAAAATTCTACAACGAAATTTGTACTGTCCATGCCATTTGAATGTGATTTGTATCAACATCAATCAGCCAACTGTTTTCTAAACCTACGGTTTCACTGCAATGATGGCATAAAGATGTGTTTCTTTTATTTTCCTCCCCTGTTTAAAGTGAGGATATGAAATAGAAGTTGGGCCTCTAAGGTCCTCTGTGTTTAAAGTGAGTGAGGGAGGGAAAAAACAGGCATTGTTGAAAAAAAATTCTACAACGAAATTTTAGTTCCATTGACTCTTGTCTGCTGAATGTGGCCTGGTTGTCTATTTCATGGTAGTTAAAGGACCACTGTATTGCATCTTTCTGTCGACAGCCGGCGCCACCGGCACCATGCTCCAATACTGTAGTTTAAAGCCTTTCGCCCCAGTGTTGGAGAATGTATGATTACAGTCTCGGTCACCCAGCCGCTGGGGATCGAACAAGTTTGTGTAGCAGTACTGCGGAACGAAACGGCTGGTTGTGCGAGACTAGTTGCATGCGGTAGTTTACCAAGTCGTTAATAGAGGTCTCCCCCTTAATGCGGGTAGGTGTAATGCAGGATTGGGAAGCAATACTGTGGTCTTTTAAGCAAGGGCCAGTGGTAAATGAGATGGGCCATATCAAAAGTGTTTTCCTCCTGTAGATTAGAGATTTGATTCACTGTTGCATTTCCATTTATAAGGCCCCAGCTTCGTAGCTACATCTTGTAAGGAACAGGAGCCAAAAATCCGACTGAATCGATAGACTGGAGAGCCGCCATTTTACGAGGGTAATATAAATTACCCTCTTTTGGTAGGTCACAGTGAAAAGAAAGAGTAGAAAAAAGTAGCTTAATTTTGACCAATTTTCAGACGCGTACGAGCAACGGTTATCGAGATATAGACGTTTAAAGATTGGAAACCTGACGAAAAAGTAGGCAGAATGCGACTATTTCCGCACAACTTGCATCTTCGGCTCTGGCCTGTTTCTCTCACAGACATTTTGGAAGAAGCAATCCTCCATGAGATCGTGGCCCATTCAGTTGCCTCCAGAAATAGTGCCTTGTCGCCAGTTTTGGTTGCAATTGTAGGGAGCTAGGCGCGTTTTTGTAGAGACATCACAGATTCATGTTACGAATTGTACACTTTCCAACATCGTCCAGTCCCGAAAGGGTTAAACGACACACGAAATTTCAAAAGTATTGCCCCTTCAGTAGCTGAAATATCGGTGTAAGTATTGCCAGAGAGTGTTGAAAATAACGGGTCACGTTGTAAACCAACAGGGACCCAAGCTCACTGCCTCAATAGGTGTCACTACTGGTTAACTGAAACTGATATCCCGGTCCTGATCAATTTCGCACACAAAAGGCGTCCATTGTAGGACCGGGTTTCGGTGTGCTGCCTCTAATAGCGAGGTTCAGCACCTTTTTGACTCGACTCCGACTGTAAACATCGAGGCCCGTATGCACCATTGTGATTCTGTTTATGTATGACTGCGTATATCTGTGAATTTGTGAATTTGTGACTGCCCCTATTTTTAGCATTTTTTACCTAACATTGTAATCTACTGAGGAGTTCACTATTCACTCTTCTCCTCTCTTCACTATTCACTCCTCTCCTCACTCTTCACTCTTCACTCCTCACTCGTCTCCTCTCTTCACTCGTCACTCCTCTCCTCAATCTGAACCATCTCATTTCCCTTATACTTTAAGGGCCCGGCGCGATACGGCGCATTGCGTTCTACTACGGTGTGACACGGCGCGCGCGGGCTGGGAGGGAGTTTTGAAAAGCCGGGCCCGGCAGGGGCGCTTCATTCGAGTCTGAGCAATCGACGACACATTGCAGGCCTTCTTTTTATACCGTGGGCACAAACTTGCTCCAAAGCTGCCCGGCGTCCACGTTTCATCCGTAGAAAGCCTTGGCAGAACGTGAAAAACGTGTCAGACCTTGATCAGAACGTGAGGAACGTGAGGGACCCCATCTGAACGTAACGGGCCGGGAGGGAACGTACTGGCATCCGTGGTAGACCCCGGGCCGAACCGTAGTGCGCCTTTGAGCCTCCGGGGCTCAGCAGCCGCTTCCCCCCACGGCCCGTCACGGATACCGTGATAGACCGTGAGGAAACTTAGCAAGACGTAACAAAACTTGAATACAGAGAAAAAAATAGCCAAGATCCCACGGAGCACTACGTTTCGGGCAAACGGGGCTGCCGTGGTGACCGGGAACATAGTGTAAACGTAGCAGTAGCGGTGCATAGTGTGCGGCTTTAACATACGAAAGTGTGATACTTATCTTTTGTGTTGAACAAAACATAAGTGTCACACTTAGACTTGAGTAGTTTTATGAATATGGACCCTGAACTTTGCCCTGTTTTTTAAACCCAATTTAAAAAAAAGCTTTTCAAATGCCAATTACTCTGGCCCTGTATTCATAAAACTACATGTACTTAAGTCTAAGTGTGGCACTTATCCTTTGTTCAACACAAAAGATAAGTGTCAGACTTTGGCTTCAGTATGTTTCTGAATATGGGTCCAGTTGCCTGTAAAGTCACCTCAGTATCCATCTTGGCCAAGAAGGATGTCTTCATCAACTCTGGTAAAGCTCTATGAGGGTAGGCTGAAAAGTTCATAGGCAACTAAGAATGATTTTTGGATGGGAGCAGTAATTTTTTCCCCTTGGACATGATAATGCATCTGGCGAATCAATTTTCGAATCGATCCCAAGATCAAACCGACTAGAGAAAAATGAAGGCTGTCCCAAATTTGAAGTGATCAGCAATCCTTATTCTCCATCAGGGTAGGCTTATCCATGTAGGCCTAGTCTGGCCCTTACACTTCACAACACCAGATCACAGAACTCTAGGCCTACCCTTCAGTTTCTAAAATCATGTCTTCACACTCAAATAGTGAGTTCTTTCCCTTTGCATAGGCATCATGATCAAGTTCTGATCCCTGGGATCTCAGTCTTGAAATGGCAGCTTTTCTGCCAACTTGTCCCATGTATCTGTGACATCTACAATCTACAATCAAACAAGCTACGTCGTTACAGCTGAGTCCTCTGGCAGGAACAGGGAAGATGGTTACTGGTCCATTGTGGACTGTAGATAAATGTGTCAGAGTGTTCAAATCCCAATGGAATTCCTGAACAAACCCAACTTCAACAATCCTTTTACTGTGTCCTTGAACAGATCAAATTGCTCAATGCGAGCTCTTTATAATATCCTCATAGTCTGTTGAACCCAAAGAAATACCCTTTGCCAAACAAAGGCGATGCGTGGACCTTGCATCAGCCAGCCTGGATACTGTCTCTGGCTTGTTGGCGTTGAGTTATCCTGGTTGCACTACTTCCTTTTGGTATTGAGGTGTTCTTTTTGCTTGGTTACCAGATCATTGACCTTCGACCCTCCTTGGATGTGTGCCAACACGACTATGACTGACCATCATCATCACCATCACCATCATCTTCACCATCACCATCACCGTCATTTACCAGCAGCTGAAACATCATCACCATCACCATTATCATCATCACCATCATTACAAATCTGACATTTCATGACGACTTTTCCTTCCGACTGACTTCTGCTTCTGGTCAAGTAGAGCCACTTCTGCCTTCTGTTGTTCTGATCCAAGGTTTCTTGCCAACTCCTCTCATTCTGATCCAAGGTTTCTTGCCAACTCCTCTTATTCTGATCCAAGGTTTCTTGCCAACTCATCTCATTCTGATCTGAAGGTTTCTTGCCAACTCCTCTGGCCTTCATCTCTACCATCCACATGTAGTAGTGCAACCAGATACTTTGTGATGACACCAGATGATAGTATCCCTGCTGGCCAGATCCTGGCTTCCTCCATCACCTTACACCTTGTTTAAAATCAACCAGTTCTGTTTTCGGCCCCTCATTTCAGTTATTTCCTTTTCAACCAATGTACCCAATCCACGAATTCCTTTTCAACCATTTGCTAATCAGTCCACAAAATTCACCTTGAACCCCTCAACATGTTTATCAAAATTCACCTTGAACCCCTCAACATGTTTATCAATTACCTTGTTTACACTACATAAAAGTCCGGGCTGAGCACGGGCTTTTTGCGTTTACACCTATGAATCGCCGTGTCTAAATAAAGCCTGGGCTTTTAAAACGCATACATACCGTGTACATGCTCAAAAGCCCGGGCTTATTTCAGACCCGGGCTTCGAAAAGTCTGGGCTTTTTCAGACAGGTGTAACCACGGCTACTGTCCACTTTGTCACTAAGTAATCATGTTTCCTTCCTGCATCATTCAGCAACTCCTGAGCCACAACACAGCTCTGTCAAACAGAGTTCTGTCAGTAGAAATTTCTAAGGCCTACTGATAAGTTTCTGTTAATACCGTATCATTCAGTGAGCCTCTGTAGGCCCATTCTTATGAGCTTCCTTGACCTTGTTACTAGGTCTTGATGTCTCCATCTCACATTTACATCCCTTACTCTTATTCCATCCTTGCCAAAACTTAAAGGAGTTAGACGCCGAAGTTGTAAACACTCACTCACTGGTTCTCTATCCACGGACGCCTGCGGTGCTGCCACCTATTGTCGGTGTGCCACCTGCACGAAGGAATAAAACTAGTTTGCCGACCATATTTGTAAACAAACCAGCTTGTTTACAACTTCGGCGTCTAACTCCTTTAATAGGCCAACATTTCGTTGTTGCCATCTTGATATTTTCAATGACCCTTGAAGTACTTTCTGTAGCCCTAGCTTGCCCTTTGCATCTCAAAAAGTTTATCCCAACAAGAACAGTCAAGTCCTAACTGAACATGTGCACACACTTCTATCATGAATGTTATATAAACAGTTAGTCGGTTTGCTTTTGGAAAATAGTTTTTTGGTCATTTCTGTAACAATTTTATCAATCATATGCAGTTGATAAGGAGATCCTCGTTGTACAAGGTGGATCAGGCGTTTTATGGGCTCAATAAGAACATGTCACAATCATGAAAATCCGTGTGCATCATTGCTGATTAACAAATTTGATTCCATCATGTGATGCTTTCCTAAGAACTCCACATCATGGAAATATAACAGGAGTTTCCTACAACGCAATTTGATTTTGGAAGCATTATTCATGCACTTGTCTTGTGCATTTAACCCAAGCTTAGCACAATAATGACCATGTAAACTCCCTATGCAGTTGTGAATCGTGTCTCCTTCGGTTTACCCGCTCTCCACAACCATGACAACTGCTTCACTTCATAGAAGTCGTCGCGTTTGGTCAACAGGGCCTGGCGCGAGTTTTATAGCCTATCAGCACGCTGTTTTCAGAATTCTTTGGTCATTGGCAACGGATGTTCTTGTTCTACCATAGCTGGTAGATCACACGATCCCCTCAGCCACTGAAAAAGTGTCTCAGGCCAGCTTGGTTATGGGTTGCTCGGTGCTCTCTCAGCGCTATCTGTTGACCGAACGCGGCGACTTCTACGGAGTGAAGCACTTGTGGGGAGCGGGTAAACCGAAGGGGGCACGGTAGGCCTACACAACCGTGTAGGGAGTTAAATGACCATGAAATTAACAAACAAGGACCAAAGATCAATGGCAATGATTTGGTCAACATTTAAATGCACGCCACCTCAACTTTGGCTGTTCTTTTTCACCCTCCACTGCAAATGGGGGCCAGAAAATAAACAACACTTTCACAATTCCCCAGCAGGCCCCTAATTTATGGTTAAACTAAACTGAGCAGGCCTTTCTCTGTAAATGACATTTAATATAAGTTGATGATATAGAACGATTTGGCAGTATCGATGATTCATGCAAATCACATTCTAAGCGAGCTGACAGTGATGTCATGGAAACCTTTGCTGTTCTCATCCTGTCTTTGGACATCAGTCACCTTGTCAATTTTCTTTATAAGCTCACCTCTGGTGTGTCGTCCATTGTTGTCGTCGTGAACAGGGGTGGTGCGTGTTTCTAAACTACTTTGTGCAGGAATTGATTTGGTTTGAAGATGTTAGGCACCCTCTGCAAGTGCCAAATTGTAATTGGTTCACAAAGACCAGTGTTAAAAACTACTCCTCCGTGTTATACCTTGTATTTGCCTACTCCTGACATCATCAACTTTAGTTTTTTGCAAATCAGTGATGTTGATTTCCTTTTTTGCTCATTTTACATTTGTCATTTGTTCTTCTGGTACGTTCACACAGGTGAGCACATGGTCCGTGGACCATTTAATTTGTGTGGATGTTGGGGGTGACTAGAGAAAGGTTCCTTTCGAAAATGGCCACGTTCCGATTTACAATATGGCTGCCAGAGCCGCAATCTTGAAATCATATTCCGTCAATTTCTGGGAGAACCGTATGTCCAATTATATTGATTTTGTGTGTGTATGTTGGGGGTGACCAAAGGAAGGTTCCTTTCGAAAATGGCCATGTTCCGATTTACAATATGGCCACCAGCGCCGCCATCTTGAAATCGAATTCCGTCAATTTCAGGAAGAACCATCCGTCTGATCATATTGATTTTTAGCCTGCTTGGCCGCAAGGCCCAGCAGGGCTAAAGCTGTGGTTGGGGTCATTGAGTGGTGGTCTGTCATATGTCAATCCGTACGTACGTACCTTTTGGTTTGTTAGCGCTTGAGCGCCTTTATTTTTTGACGAATCTTTTTGGTCTTTGGTGGGTGTTTATATGGGCCTAAGATCTAGGTCGAGTTCGATTTTGAGCACGGTTGGATTCCTATTTTGGCCTCCGGGGGCGTTTTGTGAAAAATTTCAAAGGGCTGTTTTGATAATGGTTTGAACTATCGTGTTGAAACTTTGTACACATGTACTTCTAGGTTATAGCAACTTACAGACAAAACTTCGGTGAAATCTGAGTCTTTACTTAGCCACTAGGGGCCCAGAACCAAAATCATGGAAAATGCTATTTCTCCCTAACCGAGAGATGGATTTTTGTCAATTTTTTTTGCATGGGTATATCTAATAAGATAATAAACAAGAAGTCAATCTCCAGAATTCACGAATTTTCGACCCCAACCGGGGTCTTTTTCAAGTGGAACTTTACAATCTGAAACTCTAGAAAAGTCTTTTCTAGAGTTTCAGATTGTAAAGTTCCACTTGAAAAAGACCCCGGTTGGGGTCGAAAATTCGTGAATTCTGGAGATTGACTTCTTGTTTATTATCATTTTGTGTGTCAATTTTGTGCCTTTTGTACCTTGGTATATCTAATAAGGATACATACGATATAGCACATGAGTTTTTAATTTGGACTACTTTTCAAGTTCACAGAGGTCAAAGTTCGCCTGAAATTACGAAATCGGCTCTTTTTGTAATGGTTTGCCCCTACTGCTTTGAAACTTTGCACATATCTACCTCTAGGCTGTAGTGTAACAACTCGGATGAATGTTCGGTAAAATCTAATTCTTGACTTTGCCACCAGGAGCGCCAAAACCAAAAAAACATAAAGCGTTATTTCTCCCGTGGCCATCACCATGCTTCAAGCCAAGCGGGCACAGTGCCATTGGCACTATTTTTTGTATGTATGTTGGGGTGACTAGAGGAAGGTACCTTTCGAAAATGGCCACGTTCTGATTTACAATACGGCCGCCATCACCGCCATCTTGAAATCAGATTCCACCAATAATTTCACTGAGAACCGTTTGTCCAATCATATTGATTTTTAGCTCACCCGTGAGCTTTAGTTGTCGGTCAGCGTCCGTCGTCGTCTGTCGTCGTCCGTTAGCAGGACATGTTTCGTAACCGCTGGAGCTATTGATATGAAACTTGGTACAGTGGAACCTCCCTTAACGGACACCTCTGCCAGGAGGACACCTCTCTAATCAGGACACCAATGTTCAGTCCCAAACTGGTCATTTCTATTCATTTCAACCTCTGTAATCAGGACACCTCTCAATTAAGGACAGCATTTGTCAGTCCCAAAAGAGTCCTTAATGGTACATGTACATGTATACCCCTAGGTCAGATGACCTATGATACCAAGTTTCGGTCCGATTCGATTCTTGGCTTGGCCTCCAGGTGGCCAAAACCAAAAACACAAAAAGTGCAATAACTCCTGAACCAATGACTGGATCATCTCCAAATCTTTATCATAGGTGTATCTAATTAGGATACATAACATTTATAACGGGTTTTTGATTTGACCTACTTTTCAAGGTCACAGAGCTCAAAGTTCAACAAAAGTAACGAACCTGCCACAGTTCTTAATTATTTCACCGAGAGTCTTCATATCTTGCATAAATGTGTATTAGAGGGGTACCTTCAAAAATACCGAGTTTCGGCCCGATCAGACATCCAATATGGCTGCCAGGTGGCGTAACCTGAAAATCATCCAAGTGCGAAAACTCAGGAACGGCTTGA
The DNA here is from genome assembly GCA_002633025.1 of Notospermus geniculatus. Lineage (NCBI taxonomy): Eukaryota > Metazoa > Nemertea > Pilidiophora > Heteronemertea > Lineidae > Notospermus > Notospermus geniculatus. The sequence goes on along the minus strand of NMRB01003242.1, from coordinate 3,376 downwards.
CCCGGAGTGCTCAAACTTGATATTTACCTCTCCCTCTTGATGACCTTTAAAAGCACATCAAATTTCGGCCTGATTAAACTTCCAATATGGCCGTCATGTGGCGTAACCCAAAAATCATCAAATGTGCTATAACTCAGGAACGAGTTGACCCAGAGCGCTCAAATGTGCTATGTGGCTCCCTCTAGATGAAGTGAAGTTTTGGCCCGATCGGACATCCAATATGGCTGCCAGGTGGCATAACACAAAAATCATTGAAGTCCTGCAGCTTGGGAATGACTTGACCCGTATTGCTCATACATGTAACTGACATGCACCTCTCTCTGTCATTACACTATTATGTTCAAACGGGTGAGCACATGGTCCATGGACCATTTCATTTTATGTGTGTTGGGGTGACTATAGATGTGTACCGAAAATTGCGGACAATGTGACATGACGCCGTAGTGCATCCAACACATGCTGATGCATTGCGACGTCACTGACGCCATGTAAACATGGTCCGCAATTTATGGTACATGACTACAGATGAGGTCACTTTCGAAAATGGCCATGTTTCAATTTACAATATGGCAGCCAAAGCCGCCATCTTGAAATCCAATTCCCTTGATTTCAAGGAACATCGTTCCTTTTCATCAGTTTGATTAAACTCCATGTACATGTTGAGGGAAAACCAACTCAACATACCTGCGGGGGCATATGCCACGCTTTGCGTTGCTCTTGTATATTCTTCATATCATTACCGGCCTCGTAACCCTGTTGGATTTTTGCCGGAGGTATGGAGTCCACGACAGGCTACAGTCCACCTGCGTGGGGTCTTTTACTTGCCCTGGCATAGACACTCGGGTACAAGGGACCACAGCTTTTTAGTCCCATCCGACGGACCCTGCATTTCTATGTCACAACTTTTTGTACATGCCTTCGCCGGAGTCGAACCCGCGCCGACCCACTGCACAGTTGGTAGTCAAAAGTGCGCTAACCACTCGACCACCGGGGCTTAGGCTTCTTGATATAATTGACATGAACACTAAATAGTGATCATCTCCAAATAACAAATGTTTGGAATTCCACACTTTAAACTAACTTGAAACGTCTTGTCCAATATGAATTTCAACAAAAATGTCATTTGATAACTGATTGAAAACCATTTGTCACCACATGCATTTTCCTTTCCCAAATGCAACAACGCAAGCCAAAGGCTGAGTATCAAACTAAGTTCAAAACAAATGGGGTACCGGCAAACAAAAGGGGTGCTGATCGTCAACCAGGTTAAAACGCAAGTGCACATGCCTTGCGATTGTTGAACGTCATCAGGCGTCGTGCGTCATTCTGACGTTACAAAAAAATGTGTCATTCACAACCCAGGACGTCAATCATTGGCCTGTTGTTTACCCCAAAATGGTGAACTTTATCGATTAAATTGATCATATTCTCGCAGAGGTTTTGCTCAAAAGCAGTACGATACCTTTTAGCAGTTCTTGTACTTAAATGATAGAAAGGAAAATTAGAAATTGAGTGCAACATTTTAGTTATATTTGGCCGAGAAACAGTGCTATTCAGAATTAATTGGAAAATAACGTTAGCCTCACTTTCAATGACACAGTTCTGACCTGGTTGATAGTCAGCGCCGTGTCGCAGATTAGTTTTGCCGCTACCTCATTGCAGATGTTTCTGGCACCAAACGTTTCATGCGTAAAACAAAATGCAAACGTCGCAGGTGGTTCAACTCTTCCGGGTTTTCAAGTTTGGTGAGATTGACTGTTTGTGTAGATTGCTTGTTTTTTCTCCTGTTTCCACTCGTTGGGATTCATCAGACAGGCCTATTAGTTGGTAGGGAACATTATACTCTTCTACATTGTTGATAATAAGCAAAAAGTCAATCTCCAGAATTCACAAATTTTCGACCCCAACCGGGGTCTTTTTCAAGTGGAACTTTACAATCTGAAAGTCTAGAAAAGACTGAGCTGAAACCCGAATGTACAACTACATAACCTGTGTAAACAGGATGAGTAAGCAATTAAGGAAAGAATAGTGTCCAATAAGCACTATTCTTTCCTTAATTCTATTCTTTCCTATTCTTTCTTTCTTTCTTTCTTTCTTTCTTTCTATTCTTTCCTTAATTGCTTACTCATCCTGTTTACACAGGTTATGTAGTTGTACATTCGGGTTTGAGCTGAATCTTTTCTAGAGTTTCAGATTGTAAAGTTCCACTTGAAAAAGACCCCGGTTGGGGTTGAAAATTTGTGAATTCTGGAGATTGACTTTTTGCTTATTATCATTTTGTGTCAATTTTGTGCTATTCTGTATCTTGTACATCGTTGCCCGCCTAACCGGGCTGTTGCCAAAACTCTCGTGTATTGGTATTCAGTTGAATGTAATTGACACGAACACTTATTTCATTTCTTTAATAGATTTTATTCACCATTTTGATCATGTCTTAGGCTTACAATAATCAGTGTTCTCCACACCAGTTAAAAGGGCGGCCCACCCCTCTTAAAAATAACGACGACAAAATCCGCCCCTCTCTTAAAAACTTTGAAAAACCGAAAATACGCACTAATATCTATGATTTAGAGCGCTCAATTATGCATCTCAGATACTCATAAAACGCTTCTCAGAGCACCTCCACCCCTCTCAGACCAAAACCCATGGAGAACACTGAATAATTGGTATGAATTCTTTCCCAATCAGCCAAGCTGCCATCCACTATGTATTAATTCATGTTTGGTTATTCCTACACACTAAGGGCCACATTCATAAAGGGTGTTTAAAAGACTTTGACGCTTGTAACTTCACTAAATGCACACACTTCCACCACACATTTGATGAAGTTACATGCATCAAAGTCTTGAATGCCCTTTGTTAATTCGGCCCTCAATGTTATCATACAGTTTGACTACACAAGTCACAGGTTTATCAGACTTGCAACTTGTTTAGCAGGCAAATTACACGCTTCTACTTTGTAGTAGGCCTAACCATGCTGTTGCAAAAACTCCCTAATGATTTTTAGATAGAAACTTAAAGCCACACTGTATTGAATTCAGAAATTGTTTACGTCCTCCGACGCTAGTGTAGTGTAAAATACACTATGGGCCGTATTTTAGAACGTTCCTTAACATTAAGGTTCACCTTAAATCTATTGTTCTCGATGGTTTTACAATAGACTTGAGGTCGACCTTAACGTTAATAGTCCGGCAGAAGTAGGGTTGGACCCGGAAATGTCTTATATAGTTTTTTTTCTCATGGATTTGAGTAGCCCTGGGGGTCAGTTTTAAGATTCCACCGGTTGGACTCCGGTCACCCTTGAGCATTTTGAGAAATCCAAGATGGCGTCCAAGATGACCATTGTTAGATGAAATCAATCATAACTTCCTTCATA
>NMRB01003241.1:0-71237 GCA_002633025.1 Notospermus geniculatus | reverse complement strand
GGCCTATAGCCATGGAGGTATAAATCGTATTTTATACCTCCATGGTATAGCCAAAAAAGCAATACTAACTCAAATACAGCCCCACGTGAACCAATATTCCCACTGCGAATAACACTTAACACCAAAAATCCCTCTCCAGATACAGGGCTTCTCCCTCTACATGTACATTTTGGCGGAAGACACCTCTCAAAACTTCCCATTTACCGCATCGACAAGTATCGTCAGCCGGCGCCACCTTCGGACGCCCATGGATCACGCTGATGCAGATTGAGCGCCGCGGGAGTGAAACGGCAAAGATAGGAACCAGATTAAACATAGGCTTAACATGTGCAGGTAGCATTGGAACGCCAATCGACTGCCATTTATAAGATCCACGGTATGGTAAGTGGTAAAAGCCGCCATGGCTACTGTAAGTAGGCCTAATCAACAAATAATCCTAATCTTCTGAATACCGGTATGCAAATACATGAAGCGGATTAAAATGTTCATGCATTGCTTTTACAAGCAGGCCTAGCGATGCTAATGAAAATGGATTTATAAAAGACGTTTATAAAAATTCCCACCACTGACGCTAAGATGGAGCACAAAAATACATGCTCCAAACCACTTCTGATAATGGAACACTGCACCATACACGCATCGTCACGCCACAGTGAACACGCATACAGAAAGCTTGATCACCCGCACAACGGGAATAGCAAGTAATCCGCAGCGATTGGCACTGCTCTCCCGATCCGGGTGATCCCACTCCACGGATCGGATTTACACACCCTCCACGTTTCGTGCCGATGTGTACTGCCGCATCGGGTAGGTGTGAACCACGGATACGTGCAGGTATCCACAACCGGATCGGACATAAGAAATTTGGCCCTGTGTCCGAGTTGCTTCTATCGCCGGAAAGCTGCTTCAAACCTGCGAGTTGCTTCAAGACGCAATGGGTGAGGTCAAATGTCTCAGTTAAGAAATATAGTTACAGTTATGGTTATAGTTTAGTCAACGTGAGCCCTGAAAATCCTTGCTCACGTAAACTATGAGTTTACTGCTAGTTAACAGAAAGTTAACTGACAGTTAACTAATCAATCTCCAACCCAGAGTTCCATGCCACATGAAACTCTGGAAAGGGCTAGACCGGTACTACTTTTGCACAATGCAAAATGCATTGTCATGGCGGATGAATTTCTGACCGTTGCACAAGCAATTGCGTAGGGATTCCAAAGAGTTCGTACTTTGTTCCTCAATAAAACATCGAATACCCAACGGAATGTTAAAATCCTAGTATCTTTACAAATACTTCCCTTGAATGGCATTGTTAAGAAGGGTTTGAAAATTACACTACACAAAGTTTTTTGGTACTCCTTCTTTACACAGTATGATATGCATAGTGCATATCATACTGTGTAAAGAAGGAGTACCAAAAAACTTTGTGTAGTGTAATTTACAAATACTGGAACAAATTCTAATTTTCGGTGTGATTATTTTATCAAATAATTAGTAAAATCGATGAGCACAAGAATCTTGTGCTGGGTTCCAGCCCTTTTCAGAGGTCTGAGCCAAGGAACGATGGTGGCGACCTCTTCAGATTGTTAACTAATAGGTAACAACAGTGGGGAATCCCCATCACTTCCAGGTAATGATTCCGTGAATCCTCTCTTGGAATCATCTCTTCACTTTCACTGAAAGGAAAACATGGCTGCTACTGCTGCTAAAAAGCGTTTTCGTTGGATTCAAGGCCTGATAATCCAGCTTGCATCATTGGAATAAACAACATGGCTGCCTTAACTTAACTGAAACATTTGACCACCCAACCCAGTTAACTATCAGTTAACGCCTAGACGTTACAGTAACTACTGTGCATTCTGTAATGCAAGGTTTAAACCAAAATTGGAAAAGCTTGCGTTAACTACTAGTTAACTAAACTTTTTCCTTAACAATCTGTTATAGTTTAGTTAACCTGTAGTTAACAGCAAGTTAACTAAACATTTCGGACGGTGGTCAAATCTCCCAGTTATGGTTTAGTTAACTAAACTTTAACTGTAACTTTTCCTGTTAACTACATGTATAACATTTGACCTCATCCAGTGTCGATCTCAACCAGGCTTTACATCTGGGTTTAACAACCTCAGCCTTTCCTTCCAATCAATCGCCTCATTCGTTGAATAAATACTGTTCGGAATTTTGCTCCGCTGACGCAATAGAGAAGGAAATTAACAGCATGATTTGAATAGGTCATGGCTCTGGATGAAAATCGAACCAGGAAAGCGAGGGCAATGCGTTTCGCAGATCATATCTAAACACACATTACGGGAACATTCTGTTAGAACAAATCGCCAACCAACTCAAATACCTGGTGTTATCTCTCGCTGTGGTCCCCCGCTGTGATACAGAGGATAGTTATCACTGGCACGATCAAGTGTTTATTTATGGTTGAACGCTCCGCAGACTACACAGTCTGGTCTTACATAATCCCTAGAATGTCTCAGGTCATGTTCTGATAATGTCTCAGTGGATGGGCTGGATGTGCGTGTTGTAATATGTCTGTCCTATTGGAAGTTTAGACTGGTTGCTTGTCTTTTTCAACGGCAATAATGAACTAGACTTCCTCCAATTATGTTGTACCTGAATGCCTTTTGCAGGACCTAACTATACAATGGGTTTCAAAATTATCAGAAATCTGTGCAATGTTTCAATGAAATGGTCCATGGACCATGTGCTCACCTGGGCGAACGTACCAGAAAAACAAATGACAAATGTTAAATCGAAATGTTCCAGGGTCATGTATCCTCGTTAGATGCACGTGATAAAAATTTGGAGAAAATCCAGTTCAGGAGTTACATGTACTGGACTTTGAGCTTTGGTTATGGCCACCTGGTGGCCAAGTGGAGAATTGAATCGGACCAAAAAGTGGTGTCATAGGTCATCTGACATAGCGGTGTATATGTACCAAGTTTCAAGTCAATAGCCCAAGCAGTTACGAAACGCACCACCAAATGACTAAATTTTAACTTTGACCTCTGTGACCTTGAAAAGTCGGTCAAATCAAAAACCTCTTACTTATGTCATGTATCCTCATTAGAAGCACCAATGATAAAAATTTGGAGAGGATCCACTCATCAGTTCATGAGTTATTGCACTTTTTGTGTTTTTGGTTTCCGCCTTGGTTTAGGCCTGCCGAAATGGACGTTTTTCTCCAAACCATGGTTTACGGTGCCTAAACTACAGTTTAGGACCCTAAACCATAGTTTAGGGTTTCGTTACATAGTTTAGGGTCCTAAACCATGGTTTAGGGATCGTAAACCATGGTTTAGGCCGGAATGGACATTCGGCTTGCCATACAGGCTGGACACAATAATGTAACACTCTACTGCTTCTGACGCGGTTTCATGGAGAATGGTTCCGCGATCCAGAGAAGAGTATCTGGAAATGAAAAATCAAGCATGAAAATAAAGAGCACCTTGTACCAATAATTTGGTGGCTATCCCGGGATTCTAGGCCTAACGAATTAGCGTAACTGTTCGCTGTACAATGCTGTCACGCTAAGCATTTAATTGATGATGTGAAGGGAAAGAACGTGAAGTTTTCTTGAAGAATTGTCTGTTGAGGTGTGCTAGACAAACAAACTACCACTCCCTCCACACAATTCTCCTAAAATACGGAATTCAGTGCCTTCATGCATCTTCATGCTGCGCTGCCCTTCCGACTGCCAGAGCTAATGGAGATTCGCACAGATTTGTCGCCTAGCCTGCGGCAGATCGTTGCACCAAGCGAGCAGTCACTGTGGTCGCCCGATTAATCGTATCTAGTCTCATATCTGATCGCTTGAGTGGTCGTTACATTGTTTGCGGGAAATTGTTGCACTGGGCGATCTGAATATAACCAATTTTAATTGCCAACGGAGACCAACGAATTTCGATCGCCTCAAGGAACCATTGGGCCGTACTCAAAAAGGGTGTTTAAGACTTAGACGCGTGCAACTTCGTCAAATGCATGGTAGAAGTATGTGCATTTAGTGAAGTTACGCGCGTCTATAGGCGGTGACAGACTAGTGCGTACGCGACGCGGAGCGACGCGTTTTCTTTTGTGTTTTTGCGCTCCACTGCACAAGGTGCTCAGTGGTGCCTAAAAACACAAAATAAAACGCTTACCACCGCGCTGCGTCGCGCTAGTCTGTCACCGGCTTTAGTCTTAATCGCGCGATGATCACCCTTTTTGAATACTGCCCAACATGTTTAATTTTCGGTTGCAAAGACCGACTTACTTTGCAACTAGTCGACCGATACAAAAACGATGAAACTTTCGTTCACAAACGATTCCGATGGGACGCCGCAATAGTCGGCGACTTAAGTCGCTCCCGAAGGTCGTCTGTTGTTTGCGGATGGTTCACTGAAATGGTCGCAAGTATGGTCGGTGAGCGACCTCGGACGCAATGGTTGCCTGCGACGTCGTGGTCACCAGTCTCGTAGGTGGTGGCATGATTTTGGTATCAGTGTGAGCCACAAACAAATCGGCGAGTGTTGACGCCTGGTGTGCGCTGGATAGCGATCCGTAGAATCTTCTCGCCAACGATTATCGCCCTGTATCAAACATGTTAGATTTTGTGGCGAGAAGTATGACTTGTCGCCGAGCATATCGCCTGCTGTGCTGGGGACGGCGATGGCGTGAAGCGATCATTCTACGTGAAAAGCAATCAGGATTCGTGCTCATATCACATGATTTCCAAAATGGCGGCCTCCATGGAACAGTAGGAAACACTGCAGATAGAGTAGCATTTTGCCAGCAAAATGATTTACAGCAGATTTTAATGTTTCCTCTCGGGCGGGTACACTCGTCCCCATAGTTGGTCATAGGTATAGACCCACTAAACCCTGGCACGGTTGGGGCCAAATCTGAAGGATAATCAATAGATGGCGCTATTTGACGAGGGATCCAATCACAAGCCATCAGCACCAGGTTGAACCGACGCCGCCGTAACCCACTTTCGGATTGGCTATTATACTTGTGGAGAATGTACACCCTTAATCATAAGTAAATGCACAGCTAATAAACCTAAATATTTCCCAAAATCTTCGGTGGATTAACTTTTGCTTTTTACGACAGATATTTACGGCCTTAATAGACATTTTGAGACCAAAAATATCATAAATTTGCATGAGTTGTATTTTTGACAATAGTTTAAAATTTCTATAAAAAGTGTGATTTTCAATCGCATATTTTTTAAAGGCCGGGGCTATTTGCACAGCATGCTGTGTAACTAAGGAGTGAATTTTTATTTACACAGCAAATACGTATTTAATATTTATAAGCACCATTAGGTTCTGCCCCGCCCACATTTTGCTGTGTAAATTAGGAAAAGATGTTATTTTCACAGCGAAATTTTAGATTGCAAACGATTGCAAAAGTGAATATGGTCTTTGCCCCCCCTCCCGAGGACCTTTCGCCTCCCCCCCTCCCCCGGGGCCCCCTCCCAGGCCAAAAAAGCTAGTTACGCCCCTGACAACCTGTCTAATCACTCATGTAGGCCGATAGTGGAAGATGTTCTTATACTCCGATAGATGCCTAGGTCAGGTCCGTCATCTGGTATTGCAGCCTGTTTCTGTGTGATGACCCAAGTGTTAGACACCTATATGTGACGCATTCTGTCGGTTTTCGTCAGTCGCATAGGTAACTCCCCTGGGGATGAGTCCGAATACAAGGGTGTGCCCTTGCCCCTGTTGATGTGACGATTCTGTAGCCGATTTTATCAGTGTCACCAATATTAATTAACCAATTGTTCCATGTAGAAATTTAAAAGAGTCACAACAGTTCTCTGAGAAAAGAAAAAGAAAGGAAAAGGGAAAAAAAGAAAAAAAAAACTAAAAGGGACAACCGGGATTCGAACCCGGGACCTTTGCGTTACAGTCCCTACGTCTTTGCACTGCGCTAGTCAACAGGCTGACAACAGGACGAGTGAATAATCAATACGTTGTTTAATACGCCCCGTGCATAAATTATCGTAATGCATCCGCATTATGATCTCGCGTTTTCATTGGTTTAGAATCTGCTGTGTAAGCAGTGCGAAAACTAAGAAATATTGTACTGTTTTCACAGCAACTTGCTGTGCAAATAGTCACGGCGTTTTTTAAAACCTAAACCAACGTCATTTTAAAGCTTACCTGTTTCTATACACGAAGAAATTTTCAATCGGAGCTTCCGTATCGTAATTATGAAGAACTCATCCGAAACTTTCAGTCGAAACTCCGGTCAACAGTCCAAGTCTTATTTTACAGTCGACCTTTCCTTATTGTCCCATGATCAAGATCACGAAATAATAAGTCCCATTTATCGTAGGTCAAGTTAGTAAATGGCATCCATTCCATAAGAGGTTACGTAGGCTCTCCTGCCTTCATTGGTAAGGAGGAATTACGAAAGGTGACACCGCCACGCACCCCACACAAAAGACCGTCTGGCCTTTGATTACTCGATGAAGTGTCATCANAATAAGATGTCTGGACCCCCCCCCCCCGTTCAGTGGTCGACGCCAATTCGACGCCGCATTTTGGTGTCGAATTCTGAGCTGCCGAACTTACGTCTATCGTCGAATACCTGGCAAATTAAAAAAAATATCGTGCCGTGTTTCCGTTGAGCGTCTGAAGTAAATGATTTTCCTAACAGTCGAATTGCTGTAGAGTAGATTTTAACGAAAACGGTGAAATCCTGGCGAGACGGTGAGCCGCTAACGGATGCGTGTCGACCGACGACAGAACTTAGTCACGAAGCCCATGTGCGATTTCCTAACCTCGCTTCTAGGATAGTAATGCCTGTAGAGCATGCACAGTGACAACCCCGATAGCAACGATCGGTGGCAGAAGAGCGGGAAACCACCAGCGCATCGGGGGCCAGCAACGGTCTTTGGTGGTGGGCCACCGTAGATAGTCGTTATATTTTAATTAAAACATTTTTTTACTTTATAAGTGTTCTTTGTTTTACTGTTTTAAATGTAGGCCTACTGTATCCTCGGTCATAGGAGCCGTCCCCTATGTGTGTCGACTTCCTGTCGTGGCCTTTGAAGAAATAAGCAGTGTCGAATTCCTGGCGAAAGTTGTGGTGGTTCTGGGTGAATCGGTGTAACGTTTTTTTAGTGAGGCCCGTCTGCCAGTGTGACATTTCAATAGATGGACGGATTAAGCGGCGACTTGACAATGAGCGACACACAGAGAAACAGCGAGTGCGTTTCCCAGTGTGGTCCCAACAATGGAAATCACACAGAATGAAATGGCCAGGGCCATTGTGCTCACCTCTGTGACAGAGTATGAAGTGTGAGTAGCCTGGTGATACACTGAATGGTGAAGGATTAGTGCAGAAACATCGTAACATTTACTACGATNAACTGTGTCGAGTTCTGGGCGAGCATTTTCCCTTCAAGTGTCTAATAGGTGTCGAATGTCTGAACGGGGGGGGGGGGCAGACATCTCATTGACAGGGACATTAGTATGCACTAATGCGAGGGAGTTTAGGGCGGGATGAATAAAAAGCGTTAATCACTGTTTGTTCCTGACGGGTAGGTGAACAGAATTTCAAAATATCATTTGGTTAGAAGATTGACAATCATCCCCCCAGTGAAGATTTCAAATAAGACAAAAGTGAACTCATATGGAGCACGATTCCATCCAATTTTGCCTTGGTTAGTGGTCGATTTTGAGGAGAAACCAGTGCCTTGGGTCAGAAATCTTGTTTACTGTGCTGGTTACAACACCACAACTTACCATATTCTTTACAATTCAACGTATTATGAGTTTCGGGCTCGATGGTACACCTGGCGTCTTCTTACTGACAAACACTTCATTATATTTCGCGTCATGAAACGAAATTCGGGAAAACCGACTTGTATAAATACCAAGGCAAATATATATGACCTTGCTGCTGGAAATAGAGTTGGGTATCTATATCTGGATAAAACAGCCAGGTGCCTAAATGTAAATGACGATAAGTGGCGCATCCAAGGTATTGACCTTGATAAACTGGCTTTCTTATCAATAGTTCCTCGTCATTGTTATCTGACTGTCTATTACTTTGCTGTTAGAAACGAAAGTAAGGAGCTTGTTTACAAACCATCCCGTAAAGTTAAAGTGAAATTACACTTGGCGCATATGATGTTCGCGGACTTTCTATTCAATTTTGCCGATGGCGCTGCCTTAATTTGCGTTTTAACCTCGAAAACCCTTGGGTTTCTGATTTTTCGAAACATAAGTAGGAGTTTTGATTCACGTCAGCTTCAGCTCTTGTCATCGGACGGGAATCGTCTTACCAATTTACTTGCCCATAACAGTAGGTTTGGTATGTATTTACTCGGTCATGTCACAGTTTCATTAGCACATCTATCCTTTTTTGAAATAGACTGTTTTAGTCAACACACATTGAATAAAAAAACGCCCCCAGTCAGGAAATCGAACATAGTCATGACTCCACCATGTAAGATGTTGAGGTATCCTGTTACTCGTGATGGCAGGTCCTTTAAACTTTTTATCGATCGTAAAAGGGAAGTTTTTCATTCACGTTTCAGAAAATGCAAAGGACACACAATCATAAACAGTGTAAATTTCTATAATGTGATTGTTGAATAAACTAGCTGCGGTCAGGGGTGGCCGCATAGAAACTCCGCTGGTGATTCGACAGCCTATCGGTGTTAAAATGCATGGGAAAATGTACAGCACCATCGGCAGATGGGCTCCGCTAGCGCTAGCGGAGTTTCTATGCAGCCACTCCTGGTCGCTCTACGTGGTGGAGCTGACAGGGAATGGACCGCATAACGATGGCATAAAAGCCTGTGATGGAAAACCATTAAATCACTGCTTTTATTAGTGCAACTGGTTGTGTTTCAAAAAGTGTTCCGTCCGACACCGTAGAAAATTTCCACCATTCTTTTGTCTCCTGGTGAAAGGCATTCGGAACGACCTGAGGCGAACTGCTTATCTGTCACTGGGCGGCGCATTTCACCTCGGACACCAGTCCAAGGCAGCAATTTTGTTTATCAATAAACCCACGACGTGACCGACCGTGGGACTATTTTGGCGGAAGTTTGGCCTGTTAAGATGTTCAACCTTATTTGCTGGATTATTTGAGCCACATTATCACTGATTATATATAAACTTACCGGTATCTAACCCAATCTGCCGATTATTGACCAATAACGCAACGTTTTTGTGTGCCCTATTTTGTTCATGCGGGTGTGGTGAGGCGAACCGCATCTGAACTCTCACAAACGGGCAGCAATCGTTGCGCGTTTAAGATGGCTGCCTTGGAATTGTGTCCGAGGGGAAATGCGAGCCGTCACGGAAATTGCCAAGCAGTTGCCTTCGGCATTCTACGTTGTGAGATACTTTTTCGATGTTTCACTTCTGACGAGACGAAAAGTATCTCTACTGTATGAAGAATACCGCCATCTTGGATAGACATTCATCCGCGTTAGGAGCACTACTTAATACGTACTGCGCATGCGTAGACTGATTTCCGGGAACCATGGAAACCACTGGGAGACAACATGCAGCATCCAGCAACATAATATCATACTTTTCTTGATCTTATGTACGCATAAATCTATAGTTTTAAGTAATTCATATATACAATGATGAATTTTCAAAAAATATGCGTATATCGTGTAATTCTAGACACCATCACCTGGGCACTATATTTTATCCGGCGGACGAATGGGTTAGTAAATCGCCGGAACTGAGGACCCACTTCCGTTTCAAGATGGCGCGTATTGTTATACAGCCGAGCCGGACTCCCGACAAATCCCGAAGTACCCGAAGGAGGCCGGGCGAGGCCGAGCCGAATGTTGCCTTCGGAAGTTCCGAATGGGCGAAAGGCTGTTTCTTGAAACTCTACAATATTCATGTCAGATCTAGGTATCATGGAGCTCTAAATTGTGGCACTGCAAACTAATTGATCTATTAACCCTTTAAAGTCTGACAGCAGAAAGTGGTTTGGTGTCGGACGGAACGATATATTTTGCTGGTAAGCTCAATATTTTTTGATACCCTCCTTCAAATGAGTGTACACTGTACATCCCAGATGGAGAAACTAATAGCTAAAGCTCTATATTATCAAATAATCTTTTCAAAGTTGAATTTTGCCCCATTTTCTTGGGTGACCAATTTTGAAACACACCCAAATGCATGCATGAGGTATGCGTAAGTGTCCGTCCCCTGGCGGCGGAATCTGGAACCAGCGTGGTAAGACTGGTGTCCTGTCCAACCGCCAGTGATAACACCTCGGCTGGACTGATACTATGTGGAAACCGTATCTGACAAGAATGGCCGCCGTCATCTTCATCACTTGAAAAATGCAACGTGCTGTCATAGCGCGACTAACTCTTCATCAAGTAAGGTATCATGCGTCTATATTTGTGGCAACAGTCTCAATGCCTAATTGGTACTTAGGTTATTCAGATATAGATTTGAACAGTCGTGCCCAGTATGCATAAACGAGGTTACCTGAAGGTCAAGGTTACGTCGGTCGCTTCGAGATAGAAAACCCCCTGATGCATAGAGTGGCGCTTTAATGACGCTGTCTCGCCTCAATGACCCCTACTAAAAATATTCATGAATTCACCCTAGAAACACCCTTCAGGAACACCGCAGGTACACCCAAGAAAACACCACACAGGATGACAGGGTGTTTCTTGGGTGCTTCCAATGGTGTCCCAATGGGTAAAATGAAACAGTCCCACCTCACAGACTCAGAGGTGTCCTTGTGAGGTGTTCGTGTGCGGTGGGACATTATAGGGTGTCCGTTTGTGGTGGGACATATGGACTAATGGAGTGTTCGAAGGATTGAGGGAATATGTGCCCTTTGGAAGTATTCTTTCCCTTCCGAGGACACTAAGGAGAGTACCCCTTGTACCTCATAAAAATGCTTGAAAACAGTAAAGTTGTCAAGACTTAAAATTTTTTGACAGGTGAAGAGACTGCTCTGGAAGTGTATGTCTTACGTTTTAACATTAAATTGGTTCTTAGTCAAAATTATTAGCACCATATTCTCGCTCAAAATTGCAGATCAACTGTAACCAACATCAGAAATGATTAGTGTCTATAGGGACCAGAATCTTATAGATTTACAATGTAGAATATTCAAGTCCAGGATTTTTTATCAATGGAGAAAGTTTTTTACAAGGCTTTTTCATTCTCACCTTCTGAATTATAATATCTTATGATTATCTTTTATTAAAACGTTATTAAACTTAAGAGAAGAGAAGTTTTTCACATAATTTGGGCCCATTTTGGAGTGCTTTCATAATTTTCACACAGTTTGCAACTAAGGAAGCTTTCCTGAGGATGTACAGTGGTGTCCTGTGGTGCCCAACATCTCTGTGGTGGTAGAGTCAGTGGTGTTCTATGGTGGTCTGCAGTGTCCTGTGGTGCACCATATCTATGTGGTGGTACAGTCAGTGGTGTTCTATGGTGGTCTGAGGTGTCCTGTGGTGCCCCATATCTATGAGGTGGTACACTCAGTGGTGTTCTATGGTGGTCTGAGGTGTACTGTGGTGCCGCATGTCTATGTGGTGGTACAGTCAGTGGTGTTCTATGGTGGTCTGAGGTGTACTGTGGTGCCCCATATCTACACAGAAAAAAAATCAACTCGAGTGGAGACTCAGAGTCTCACTTTAGGGACAAAATGGTTCGAAACACTTTTTGACTCAAAATGAAACAGAAAATATTTCGGCCCGAGACAATAACAACTCGGCCCGAAATATTTTCCCTCGGAACGAGGTGTCATTGTCTCGGGCCGAAATATTTTCTG
Source organism: Notospermus geniculatus (assembly GCA_002633025.1). NCBI lineage: Eukaryota > Metazoa > Nemertea > Pilidiophora > Heteronemertea > Lineidae > Notospermus > Notospermus geniculatus. Next base: position 59,462 of record NMRB01003241.1, on the reverse strand, counting down.
TTTCATTTTGAGTGAAAAAGTGTTTCGAACCATTTTGTCCCTAAAGTGAGACTCTGAGTCTCCACTCGAGTTGATTTTTTTTCCTGTGTATGAGGTGGTACAGTCGGTGGTGTTCTGTGGTGGTCTCAGGTGTCCTGTGGTGGCCCATTGCATCCACCATTGGATACCCCTGAACACCCCTGACACCCCTTGTTCCACCACAGGACATGCATGGTCTCACCACAGCACACCCCTAAATCACCATAGAATACCATTGGCACACCACATAAACACCCTAAAACACCTTTGAACACCTTTTATCCACCTCAGACACATTTTTAGTAGGGACACTTTTCTTTACATTCGCTAGGCCTCTCAGCTGCCTTTTGTCTCAAATCGGAGAGTCTGCATATTACCTCACTTGGTTACATCTCAGTTAGACCGGTGGTTTTTCGTAAGGGGTACTGGAAAGATCATCGTCATTAAAACTCCTGACGAACGTCCGTACTATAGAGTCCAAATCTACGAGTTACATCGAAAATGCTATCGAATCATCTACAAATGGGAAGTAGCCGAAGAAGGATGCCTGGTAACCCGCATGTACAAGTTTTGCCTTGCATGTTATTCAAAAGATGGACTAGATGGACCCGACAAAACAATCCGTCTTTTCAACATTTCTAGTGGCAAATCTGAGGGAAGAGTTTTATTACCAAAAACTGACATGTGCTACCGAGATGTAAGCGCAAGATTTGAGTTCGGAATACATGGAAAGGTATTTGCCTTCCAGTGTTTCACTTCTGGCCATTTTCACGTAAACGTCTACGAAACTGAGGAAAAAATTAAAAATAATCAATTAGTAATACTCGTCAGCAATGGTACGACTGTAAACGTTCGAACTGCCTTTAGTATTTTGAACAGCAATCTGTACACAATCAAATACCCTCATATCATAGCTTATCGTAAAGAATTTGACTACAGACCTGCAAAACACTTTGTAAGATCAGCAAGGGCGCTCAAACATTGCCGGCGTGTCCGTATTGAATGTGACCCCTGGGGTGGTATGATATATATATTTTGCACACCGGGACCACGTGCCCTTTTCTTCATACCACTGCCTAAAAATCCTCTTGTTCATAAAAGATCGGGTGTGTTGTTTCAAGAGGTCAGGAGCCTATTTCATCCCCCCTGTAAGGATACGGATATAAATAATTTCTGGATTCATCCGTTGGATGGCTCTGTGTTACACTTTATTTCGAATCCTCGATCGTCGCATGAGAACTTCAATATAACATCGGTCGATGTCTACATGAGAAGGATGTAGTTTAAGTGATAGATGAAATGAAAGCAGTCAACCACATTTATCGCTAAAAGATGGCAGAAAAATTCTAGCGGACCACTACAAAAGAAAATTCTCCTGATTGGTGCTCAATCAACCATGAAGGGGTCCGCTAGCACTGAATTGTGCCGTAGTGACACCTACTAGTTGACTGACTGACAGCTCTTATAGAAGCTTCCCACATGACGTCACGAGTCACGTGATCCGCCATCTTGGAGTACAATAGACTGGTACCCGGTCTTCTGGGCAGCTTGCATTCGAAGACCGGTGAAATCAAATGATCTTACGGCGGAATTCCGACGAGAGTGACGTCATTCTACAAGCTCCAATAGATGGCGGCNCTGACTGACAGCTCTTATAGAAGCTTCCCACATGACGTCACGAGTCACGTGATCCGCCATCTTGGAGTACAAACACAACACACTCTCAACTTGGTATCCTATGGTTTGCCCATGTTTTGTCCGAAATAATGGTGAATTCTTCCTTTGTCATTTGACTGATAATATTCCATACATGTCTATAAATAAATATTTCATCGAAATATCACAAAATAATAATCAAGTGATCAGTACAATGCGTAAACGCAGCCGCCGAAAATGCGAACACGATTTCAATTTCACACTTTTGACTCGTGCCGCCATGAGCTGACGCTGTCAGTGCATATTTGGAGGATGATGATTTTATAAAAATAAACGTGTGAGCATTATAACTGCCTAAAATCCTTCCTATCACCGAAAAAACATACTTTTGGGGTTTGTGTTGCTTGCCGATTTCTGATATATTTTCCGCGTCAAGAATGCATCCGCCATTTTGTTGACCCAATTCGGCCATTCGGCCGACGATCGATCGGTTAAACCCGATTTTCCCCGTTTAAACTGCATTTTTTTCACATGCGATGCCTAAAAAGGCCAACATTGCTTATTGAAATAAATTGCTGAGATGTTTTGACACGTAGCTTTTGGCATCAACAGCACAAAAAAAGGAAAAAAAATCATTCGTGTACAATGCGCATTTCGTGGAAATGATGTGTGTTGTTTATGTGTGCTTGTAATCCAACATGGCTGCCTAGCAATTTTTGTGACGTCACTGCAAAGCCTCTATTATTCCATACCGATTGTCCATCAGGAGTAAATTATGACATAAAATTCTCTGTAAATGTCCATTATGTTCTATTAGCAAAATGATGACGTGACCAGTGTATATTTTCTATTCCCATGGTTACGAGATAAATCTTTGTAAATTTACCACTTTTCCATGGTTAATTTCACACCTGGCACAAAAATTAAAGGCCCGTTCACACCAAAACCGCAAACCGCGGCCACTGTCTGCTCCTACGTTATTTATACATGTATGAAGAGTTCAGACTAAAACCGAGCGGGAAAACCGCAGGCAGGAAATCGCTGCCGTTGCCGCAAGAATGGCTCCCTGGCAGATTTTTTTCTGCGGTTCCCGCGCGGTTTATCAACTTTTCCCCAATATGTTGCCATCACAAAGGGAGTCGGGGAGAGGCGCGTGGGCTTTTTTGCAGGGGCAGAGAAATCTGACCTGCAAAAGGTCCACGCGCCTTTCCCCGGCTTCCAGCGCCCCGGCAAATGGCCCTTCAAATTTTCCACAATGCGGGAAGGCGCCAATCTTACGAATGGATTCCCGGAATCGTTGCAGGGACTCGCTGTCGAGGTTCATATTTTATGAAATGAGTTTCGGCAGTGAGCAACTCTACATTGATAATGCATACACAGTTCAAAATTTTCCACCCGCGCCCGCAAACGCCTCGTGGAAAAGCAGCTGAACAAAACATGGCGTGTTAATTGTCCCAATGCCTGTGAAAATCGCTCCCGCACCGCAAACCGTTGTAGTAGATACAAGCCTGTAGGGTGTACCCACATTTTTGCGATAACCGCAGCGGTTCCCGTCGCGATGCCTCGCGCGGTTTTGGTGTGAACGGGCATTTTTAAGCCTGCTCACTCAGTCAGTCGTACCGAAGGCCTACTCCTTCTTTTTGAGTGTCTAGTAAAATGGAATACCGCATGGCAATTTATCCGACAGGTCGGCGCTGCGACCTATGTCCCCAACATTCCAAATCAACTACAACGATCTATACTTTTCTGCCTTCCTTATTATATCATCGTACTTAACGGCTGCAATATCAATTTCTGTGTTGGGGTTTATATCTATTAAGTTCAGCTTTAAGACAGCAGTAAATCGCTCATGATTGGCGGGCGCCAGTTATGAAAATACTGTACGCTGAGAGAGCGCTGTTAAACGATGTTCGCATGAACTGGTGTGAAAGAAAAAGGAAGCACACGAGATGCCAAATCAGACGTTTTGCTAACAAACGCCAGAATCGGCGACTTGTGTGGTTCAATCTCCAAGTAAAAATGAACTAATGCCTATGTTTCAATATTATTAAAAAATAAATTGCATCATTTAAAGACATTATTTTCCTAAAAGGATTGGACACCTTCGAAGTAAAACGTCCACGAGAGTTTCATGTTCCGCAGCCATCGATTCGTGTATTTTTTTGCAAACGGGAGTTGATAAAGTTTGCATCAGTTAGATGGTCATAGTCGATAGAGTGTCACTTTCACTTGACTTTCTTAAATCATGTTCGAACATGATGCGTTTTTAGCTCAGCTGACCAANCATTTATTGAAATAACTCTCTCATATGATTTAACAAGTCAGAAAAATACTTTGGAATCTTTTTCATTTGACTCTCTGGGTCTGATGGCATTCGATGTTTTTCAAAATTCCTGAAATTATCAAAGTATCAAATTTGAAAATTCAAATGATATGTTGCAATTTCACAAAATCGAAGTGAGATTTTCGAAAACTTTCTTCACTGCAGTTTTTAGAATTGGTCATAGGATGATATGATATCGATTTCGAATAAGATATTTGAACTTTTAAAAAGTTGAGTTTTTCATGATATTTTGAAATTGTGATATCTCTGTGACATTTTGGCCGTATTTTAGAAATCCCTGTACATTCCAATTAAATGTCATTCAATGAAGCCTAAGACGTGCCAGTTCAGCTCATTTGTATTTTTTAAATATTTTTCCTATAATTTTTCATGGGGGTATGAATAAATTTGAGGACGACTGTACGTCCCCAACATTCCAAATCAACTACAACGATCTATACTTTTCTGCCTTCCTTATTATATCATCGTACTTAACGGCTGCAATATCAATTCCTGTGTTGGGGTTTATATCTATTAAGTTCAGCTTTAAGACAGCAGTAAATCGCTCATGATTGGCGGGCGCCAGTTATGAAAATACTGTACTCTGAGAGAGCGCTGTTAAACGATGTTCGCATGAACTGGTGTGAAAGAAAAAGGAAGCACACGAGATGCCAAATCAGACGTTTTGCTAACAAACGCCAGAATCGGCGACTTGTGTGGTTCAATCTCCAAGTAAAAATGAACTAATGCCTATGTTTCAATATTATAAAAAATAAATTGCATCATTTAAAGACATTATTTTCCTAAAAGGATTGGACACCTTCGAAGTAAAACGTCCACGAGAGTTTCATGTTCCGAAGCCATCGATTCGTGTATTTTTTTGCAAACGGGAGTTGATAAAGTTTGCATCAGTTAGATGGTCATAGTCGATAGCGTGTCACTTTCACTTGNCCTATTTGTTTCAAATTTGACCCAGGCGTTGCGGAGATATCGGCCTAAAACCTCGCGCCAATCGGATGTGGAATGAAGTGTACATCTTTTTCTGCTTTAGCACATCATGGAACTCGTCTGGATAGCCATACATTCTGAAGTGGACGGAGGGGTCATTGTCTTCGTAGCCAGGCGGACGAGATAACGATATTCTCCATATACTTTTCTGTCCTGTCAGTAGTCCCGTCCGGGCCTTACCAGAGCTTTCTCGTTTTCCGCAAATAGCTGCAGACAGTAGCAGATAGGTGGCCAAGATTTCGAAAAAATCTGAATCCAGGCCGTTCACGACAGACATTGTTGCAACAGGTCTGTGTCATGCGTCGAATTCGAAGTCTCCGAACTTAAGATGCTGCCCGCCCTTATGGACGCCCCAGTGGGAACAGCTTCGAAATCCTGGCCGCGGGGTTTTCCCGTCGCCAGAAATCGCGGCGTTCTTCCAAGGGCGTGAAACGTGTGAATGGGTTCAACCTTTAGTGTATGATCAGGCTATCCAGGGGAGTAAAAAATTCGGGCTTTGCGTCGACCACTGCCGATGATGCATCAGTTACGGCGTTTCATTCCTTCACAATTGGAATCATGCTTTTAGAAAAAAGCTATTCACCCGTAGATTTCACCGTCGTTGTCGAGTGTCCGAGTAGACTGGTCCCCGTCTGTGCCGCTACACTACGCTGGCGCGGCCATTCCGCTATACATACACAGGCACGGGCCGCCATTTTGGACAGGGATTTCTGTCCACGCCACTGCGCACGCTCTTTGCACATCGTCTACATTTGCACAATGTTTTTAACTAAAACTAGATCGGGTCCACGTGTAATTTACTGTGAGTGCCGTTTGACAGATCATGAGATTGTTTACTGATGAGACTGGTCAGGAGTACTATCAGGAGATGGCTAACGAAAACGCACAGGGTTTTTGACAGAGGATAAGTCCCATCATAATGACTTAGGACCATATTCACGGGGCGTTCTTTAGCATAAAGTATAGCTTAAGTTAGACTCTTTCTTTGCTTGGAGCATTGAGAAAAGTCAGACTTTAATGAAAGTGTGGCTGGAGTCCGATCCGTGCATACGGCCCTTAGCCTGCAAAGACGGGAACAAGTCCAGTGTCCGAGTAAAGTTTTTACTCCGATAATAGACCAATTATAGGCTTTCGGTCTTGTGCCTCTAACCTCGGAACATTCGGAACACCTCGCGCCGAAATTGAGTCCCACTTATACAGTAGAGGAGGAAGTTGACGCTGTTGTTCAGGTAAGCAAGAAGATTTGTTACTGCGTAGCTTAGATGCATTTGAGTTAATAGATACCAAGTTGTCAGTTCGAAGTGTTCAAAATATGTGAAATTGACAGTGCTTGGTAATGTTAGTAAGATGAACACAGCACTGACTGTAGTCAACATGTACGTCATACTGATCTGAGAATACCGACCTTCTGATCGGCATCCAGGATTCTGGAGTTTTTTACGGTTTACCTGTCCCCTCACGACCTTGTACAGTATGGAGCAATTACAGAAAGAGATGACAAGGAATGGCAAAAACGAATAGACCAGGAGGTCAATCCAAAACCACACCTTATTCAAGAAGTACTCGTATTCTGCCTTACATCTGCATTGAAATCCTTCATTTCCTTTACGGTATGCATATACTTGTTGGATATAAAACATTGGCGAGTTTAATGCAAACAAAAGCAGAAATAGAATGCTCAGGCCTTTCAAAGTCCACCTCTTTGTACATATAACTCTTGCCTTTAGAGGAAACGTTACGGATATCAATCTTTCTACTGTCAAACAGGCGACATTCCAACTGGCGAAATGCAGAAAGAAATACGTGAAAAAGACATGAACTGGGCAGGAAATGTACGTTAGAAGTCTAAGATCAATGTGAAACAAATAAAAGACACATTGACGAAAGAGACCGGTCCAAAGTACGGCGGTGTCTACAGAAGCAAGTGATATAAGTAAAATCCTCGTGGACACTTTCCCAAACTTTCGTCTCAGCAAGACGAGTATTGTTAAAACATTAAACACTGTCCCAAATATTAATAGAAATGGAGGTACCCATTTCCAGAGGAGTATTTTAAGTCGCCATTCCCAGAATTGATTCAGATATTCGTCCAGAGTCCAGTAATCAACGTGAGTCACCTCTTGGTGGGCTCCTGGCTCTGGTAGCTGCACAGTAGGCCCACCATTGGCACTGCTCGTCGTCAATTCGTAAATATTCATGTTCATGCTTACTAGATTTTTATTATTTCCAGACAATTCCCACTGGTACACGTCCTTGTTGTGGACCCCACTCGGAAATCTCAATCGTCCTCTAAAGAACTGTTCATGGGCCCAGCTCCGACGAGTCGAAGCGACAGTTTGAATGCATTTCCGTTGTATTTAATACAGCGGTTTCGCACATCTGACGAAACACGAAGTAGAAAATACGAAATTCAGCATCATTTCCAGGACCTAATTTATTGCAGGAGATGGTTGGTACCACAAATGTCACTGCTGCCAATACTTACAGCTGCCATGTAAGACCGCGAGAGTTAATGTGGTGCGTCTTGGATTTTTTAAATATCCACTTCGTATCTATGAAGTGAAAACGAAAGATAAATTTCGAATTTGCACCGTAACTCTATCGGTCCAACGTCATACGCTAACAGTCGCTCTCGAAGCAGGCAATATTTGTGGTACCAACCATCTGAAATACATTACGTCATGGAAATGAAGTCCAATTTTGTATTTCATATTTCGTGTTTCGTCAGATTTGCGAACCCTCACCAATATCTTCTCATTCACTGACTTTGGTAGCTTCAACAGCTGCTTCATGAATTCCGACTCAGACAGCTGACCTATAAGTGAAATATTTAAGCATATCCCAGGACCGTACACCCTCGTTGATCAGACACACTTGAGGGGCTTGTTGTACTTGACTCGATGACTCGATGGGGCGATGACTCGAAGGCGCGAAGAAGGCCAATTAAATTTCCTGCATAACTGGTGAATGCCTTATTTTAATTCGAGTTCGGCATTTCAGAACACTGGGTTACTATGCGACATTTTTAGGAAGGTGAAATAAGCCACCTCTGGCATATTTTTATAACCATCGTTAAACCGCATGCCTATTCCCAATTTTAGTATAACTCTAAAGCCGTGACGTCATTGGCGCTTGGAATGCATGATTGTGGTTGTCCGTGAAGCAGCGGAATTTATTCAAGACTTTTTTTTTCTCGTTCAAGTGTTTTGAAAAACTACAGTCCAAGAATTTAATTTTCATTACACAATAAAATACTCAAAGAATTGTAAAATTTGCTCCAAATTTGAAAAATATCGTCCAAGAATGTGAAGATCACTGCAAGAATTTTAAAAATGGTTTACCAAATTGAAAAATATACATTGCAAGATTTATAAAATCGTCCAAGATCTTTAAATGTTCGTCCAAAATTGTCACGTGCGTCTTGCCAAGATGCACGTGACCACAAAACTGATGAAGTCATGAAGTACAAAATGTACATGAATAACCCGGGTGCATTTAGTCATTTTCATGAAATTACTTTTTGCATGGCAGCTTTGACGCATTGGGACACTTCCGGTAAATAACATGCAGTAGGATCATTGCTAAAAACGGCTGAAAATTACCGCTCTACCTCCTCCGAGATTTGGAATAGGGAGACAAGACCAATCCCTACAACTTTTCAAAAGGGACCCATAGTAAATTCTCAAGGACTTAGGAGCTGTAGGCCTAGTTCGAGGCTATCCTTCATTTCATGATTTACGCTGAATATCAACCTCCATTCATCTCTTGGTAGCTGGCGACACTACGTCGGTCCACTTCCGCGTTGACCTATTCAACTTCTTAGAAATAACCAGCTGAATTTCATTGGATGATTTTGGCGGTCATCGAGTCATCGCGCCATCGAGTCTTCGCGTCATCGAGTCAAGTACAACAAGCCCACTTGAGGAACAAACGGAACACACTCGACGTATTTCGTGCATTTCAGTCCTAATTTACGAAATGTTGCAAAATAATAGGAACCCGATGACGATACGATGAGAATTGCCTAAACGTTCGAGTATTAATTGACACTGGAAATAATTTGTGTCCCATCGCTCCGGGATTGGGTTCGAATCTACCCGCTGGCGAAGTTGTACTCATCTCTGCAAATGTACTGTTTTTCGCAATATTGCTGTAGGCCTATTTGCGAGTTTTTTTCTGAGTTGATAACAATGTTGAATAGATAAACAAGCCTCATACGACACAAACAAAAAGAAAAGGACATCGGAGCGATGTCAATGGTTTCCGATGAGAAGTTTACTATTCTAGAGCTAGGTAACTGTGACCGTGACCTCTGACCTTGAGAAGTATTGCGTTACTGGAATAGGGATCCTTGGAACAGGGATGGTTAATGCAGGCTTCTAATTAGTTTTCCCCTGAAATTGTGAGTAGATTTGCATTTTGGAACTGTTTGACCTTGACCTCTGACCTTAAAGGTCATTGCGTAATCCGAAAGGTCATCCTTGATAACCTAGGTGTAGGTGAAGGTTTTAGGCTTCCACTATCACCAGGTTCTAACTTATCTCATGTTATTTGTGATGGTTGACGGTGACCTTGACCTCGAGAAGTATTGCGTAACTGGAACAGGCATCCGTGATTAAACTTATAGGAGATGGTTAATTCGGGCTTCTAATTAGTTTTCTCCAAAAATTCTGAGCAGATTTTCACTTTAGAACTGTTTGGCCTTGACCTCGGACCATCAACGTCATTGCGTAATCTGAAAGCTCAACCTTGATAACCTATGTGTAGGTGAAGGGTTTAGGCTTCCACCATCACAAGGTTCCGACGTATCTCATGGTACCTGCGACGGTTAACTCTGATCTTGACCTCTGATCTTGAGAAGTATTGCGTAACTGGAACAGGATCCTTGATTAAAGCTATAGGGGATGGTTAATTCAGGTTTCTAATTAGTTTTCTCCTGAAATTTCGAGCAGATTTGCACTTTAGAACTGTTTGACATTGACCTTGACCTCTGACCTTCAAGGTTATTGCGTAATCTAAAAGCTCATCCTTGACAACCTAGGTGTAGGCGAAGGTTTTAGGCTTCTACCATCACCAGATTCTGATTTATCTCATGTTATCAGATTTGAATATCAAATCTCGCCATGATATCAGCAAATATCATGCAAGCAAGTAGGTGCAAACTGAAAAGGGCCCGAGGAAATAAGATGTTCTGCGGTATGGCTGGGATCATTTCACTAATACTGCACAGATTTCAACCAAACTTGGTTGATAATATAGTGGTGGGGCTAGGGTACGTTCTGGTACCACCCATCACTCTGTTATGTAATCCCTAGCAAAAGCATAACAACTCCATTGTTGTGCAATGTTCCTGGGATCATTTCACTATTTGTGCACAGAATTTAAATAAACCTTGTAGGATGATAATGGGGAGGATATAGCTACGCAATGGTACCACTCATTATCCAATTATGTAATCCCTAGCAACAGCATAGAAACTCCATTGTTCTGTGGTACCCCTGGGATCATTTCAATATTACTGATTAGAATTCAACTAAACTTTGTAGGATGGTAATGGGGATGATAAGCTACGTCATGGTACCAGTCATTATCCAATTATTATGTAATCCCTAGCAACAGCATAGCAACTCCATTGTTCTGCAATGTTCCTGGGATCATTACACTATTTCTGCACATAATTTAACCAAACCTTGTAGGATGATAATGGGGATGAGAAGTTACGTCATGGTGCCAGTCATTATCCAATTATGTAATCCATAGCAACAGCATAGCAACTCCATTGTTCTGCGCCCGTGACGCAACTAATTAGCAAACAGCGCACTAATTATAAATCACAACGAATTTAATTTCTTACCAGGGGCATAGAAGGACACAAGCCTGACATGATGCAGGGTATTACATCTTTCTGTGGTTCCAAAATTTGCGGAGACAGCAGTGAATTAAGTGAAAACATGTCACGTCCGTGACCGTGGAATTGCCCAGAGGAAGGCTCCAAATATACAGTGTACGTACATGTATCCAAAACAATCGCATGCAATCTGCGTCAAAAATAGAGAAGGTCAAAACGAGAACTATAAATTCCGCATGACATGCCAATAAGGTCCCGGGTGCGATGGATCTCGCGTACCTGGAAGTAGATGTACACAGAAATGCACGCAGTCCTATATGCAGCCGATTTAAACGCGCCGAATAACTCCGTAAATACGGAAGTCACGATACTCGATGACAATCTCCAGAACCTATACCTAACATTCAACAACATTAATACTTCAAATCCCACGATCGTGGACTAAGGTTTTCACATTTTCTTCTCCAAGTGAAAATGTAAACGAATTGTAGGGCCGAGACTCCATAGTGGAACAGCGCCAAAAGGGTAATCTGCAGACCATTTGCATGCAGGTTTGGTGTCGTGGCTGTCCAGGCGGGCACATGTAAAAAACGTGAAGACGGACGGCATTTCGTTGATGGTTATTTCATTAATAAGTTTCGTTGATGGTTATTTCATTTTAAGAAGGTCATTATTGGAAGAAAACTCAACTTGTGGTAAGTGAACGCTTCTCAAGATGCTTTACGGTACTGTATAATTCATGGAAGTATGATTTTGGAAGGTTTTAAATGAACAAACCAAAAATACAACGAATAAGTCTTATGCATTACCAGACAAGACTGTGAAAGACTTACGGCGTAGTGGCATGAGCTGAGGTCCAGCAATCCGCGGGTTCGAATCTTGCTCTGGGGCTGCAAAGAATCGAACGGAGGGAGCGGGGTTGAATTTAATTATTATTTTCATAAAAAAAGATTTTTTTATTCGCGTAAGAAAGACCCGGGTAAAGTAGGGTGATCCCACTACCTCAATGTTTACACATTGTTTTACAAAGCAGCCTAGGTTTTTTCGCCAAAAAGACGGGGGAGGACGCGTCTGCTTCTGACTAACACAGCGAACTATTTACAATATCTTTTTTCTGTCGTACCAACATAATTCGTTGATCTATGGGTAGCCTATGCGCTACCCCTCAGCGACTCAGATCAAATCAGCAAAACATACCAACTGCTGTAATAGGCCGAGACATGTCTCTTTGGCCAAAACTGCACAAAACCTCCTTAAAGCTGCATTTAGCTGACACGCGGAATGCGGAACGCGGAAGCGGAAAATGCAATGCATTTTCGNTTAACCCCTTTCCACTGAACTGATTTCCGAGGAGCGCTTTGCTTGCTAACCATTAGAAAGGCACACGTACTATTCTTACTTGTATCTCGTTTTCCCTCTTTCAGCCTCTTGTGTTGGCAGGTCATAGTCAGCTGAGCGCAAGGCCCATGGGCCTCTTGTTTGACATCACAGGAGTGGAGTTGTATTCGAGGTATCTCAGCTGCTCACAGGGTGCATACCTCTACAAAAGAATACAAAAAACACTGGCCGTTTATTTTCCATTGAGTGTACATGTATATATGTACATGTACATGTAAATTAGCGTCCAGACGTTTAGAACCGAACAGCTTTGATGGCTCTTTAAATTAAAATTTGTGTCAAAGTTGAGCGATGATGAACGCCTTAATTAACAACCTTCTGCCTCAACCATCCTGAGAACATCAGGGGTTCTTAGCGCTGGCTCCGTGGTGACGAAGAAAGAGAGCGCTACGAACCTCTGATGTTCTCAGTATGGCCTCAACATGCCGCAGCCATTTTAGGCGAATTCAGATGGCATGGTGCTATTCGTGTAAAAGTCTCCAAGAGTACATAAAAGACACCTTATAAAAGACACGGTATTTCGTACAATAATCAATTGTTTATTTTGATTCATGATACATGTATCTATACCTGAATGGAACAATCTTCAGGATCGGTTTATCGGCTCTTAGTCAGAAACAAGGCACTGATCAGTCCTGATCTTGGGTCTGTGCCCTCTCCGTCGTCTTTGTACTGCAGTGTCATGTGCATCCTATGTCACGGCTGTACTACTTTTAACATTCTGTCACCAGGACAAAAGTCTGTGTGCCAACTTAACAGGAAAGAAGGGATATGCCTTGATAAGCAAGATGGAAGATTTTCAAAGGGAGCCCGGATGTTTCAGATAAAGGCAGGTACTTAAAAGTCACAGTGAGAGGTAAAGCAATGAAGACCGCATCCCATCTGATGTGACTTAAAAATAGTCGTTTTTCCAAATTATAACAGCTAAAGTATTCACTCTAACTTCAACATGGGCAAAGTTCCAGGCCTGTGCAACAGACACCACAAGTGAACACAATGATTAAACCACACGCCACAGTATTTACCAGTTGACGGAGCACAACCTTGGATTTGCTATAGGCGTATGGAAAGTAAACCAAGTTACCCCTAACATCATTAGATAACTGCGACATGGATTATTTACCACTGACCTGTGGGAGTGTGCACATTTCCAAGCTTGGCACTTTGCCCATCTTGAAGTTAGGGTGAATCATGCTTTAATGTTATATAGGCCTACTGGAAAATGCAAACCGATGTACGAGGGGAGAAAGTCCTAAGAAGAAAGTCCTTCATACCAAGCCAGTTATGCATTGTCAACAGTTATGGTTAGGGACAGCGACAAACCCTTCATTAACGCATAATCCACTAGGACAATAGAACCTGGACTTTGATTCCAGGGCTTATATTCATAAAACTACTTAAGTCTAAGTGTGACACTTATCCTTTGTTCAACACAAAAGATAAGTATCACACTTTGACTTAAGTACGTTTATGAATATGGACCCTGGGGCCATATGCATAAAACTACTTAAGTACGAAAATCCCAAGGGATTCCCTCAAATCATCACTTAAGTGGAAATCTTAGCTTAAGGGAGATGCAGAAAGGTACTTGGGAATAGTGAAAGCCTTAAAATCACCCTTAACTTTAAGTGTGGTCACAGTTCCCTTAACTGACTCCTTAACTTCATGGTTGTGGCAGGCAAACATTGGAATATTGTTATCCATGCTGTTTTTAATGCATACTGGTCTAAAAAGGTTCATACGGAGTCAATAGCCTTGTTTGGACTAGATGGTTCATATAGATGCAGCCTACATTGAGAAACCTTTCTTAAGTATAACACTCAAGAAATCTGGGAAACCCCTTGAATACTGAAATTTCATTGGCTGACATCACAATTCCTGGAAATACTTAAGTTAAGGGTTGCCCTTTGCTGAGTATGCCCTTAGTTTGTTTTATGCATACACCTTAAGTATGACACTTGGTAAAGTGAAATTCTTACACGTTAAGGGTAAGTTTTACACTTAGCTTAAGGAAGTTTTATGCATATGGCCCCTGGGCCCATGGGGGCCTATTCATAAAACTACTTAAAGTCTAATAAGTGTAACACTTATCCTTTGCTGTTGAACACAAAAGATAACACTTTGACTTAAAGGGAGACTTCACTCATTGTAAACTCTTGAATTTTTATCAATCCATGGAAACTAATGCCATGAATTCTGATTTCACTGGTGTCAACAGGCTGACGCGACCGGGTCTTTCCCGGGCTTGAAAAAAACCTGCCAAAACGCTTACACCTATTTTCAGTACATTTCATTAGTTACTAAACACGGCGACAGAGGTCGCGCTTGCGGCTCAAATTTCGCAGGTTTCAGGTTGATAGCGCATGCGCAATACACAAGAAAATTACCGCGCCATATGTTGCCGGGTTTGAAAACTCGTAATTGCCAAGTTTATTGCGCTTGCAGCAATCTAAAAGCAAACCTTAACTTTTGACACTTCTGTTTGCACAGGATACTTTAGATCTGCACTTGAGATTCAGCTCAGTCTTTTCTGTAGTCTCTTACTAGAAAGTGCCTGAGGAAGACCCTGGTTGCGGTCGAAAATTTGCGAATTTTTGGGAGACACGTGTCTAAATTAGCTCGGGCGAGTCTAAAAACAACGGAGTTTTCAAACACGGGTCTATTAGACACGGCCAAAAATATGTGTATGCGCAAGAAACCTGGGGTTTTATGTAGAAAATGATTTCCCTCACAGTACATGTACGCAGAATCTTGACTTAAAGGAGCACGGTATTGGATCTCAAATGCGTTATTTGACTGTCGACTTAGAGGGAGCCACCTAGCGGCAGTAGATGAACTACAAAAATGCATTACAAAATTTACGTGGTAAATCTAGTCTATTCGCCGACAACGTAGTTAGTCCCTGGGTTGGAGAGTAGCGCGGTGGCGCTGGCTGTCGAGAAACAGTTCCAATACCGTGGTCCTTTAACACTAGATGTGAGAAAATATTCAATTTCATAGCCAAGGTTTTTCACGATGAACTCAACCCATAAAGCTCGCATTGTACCGCCAATACCATTTGAAAAATACTCAAATTTCTTTTCCTTTAAAAACCGGAAATATTGCCTTATTGCGGTGTCACGAGACAATATCCTGGTGTTTGAGTTCAACAAAACAAAGCTCGAGTACACCATTGTCCGCAGTATATGGTATTTGCAGGGAAATGAACAACTGTTGCAAAGTAAGCTTTTGAACAGCTACCATAATTTTGTTTTTTTTAACTCAGACTTCAAGCAAAATGTTTTAGCCTTCGACCTCAACACGGAGAAATTAATAGCCGTAATCTTCAGCAACAGGGACAAATCGTACATCAGAAAGTCCCTCCTGAAAGATGTTAAGGATTTTCGCAGGATAGGCAAGTTTTTATACATTTGGAGGAAAATTGCATTGGTAAAGTTTTTTATAAAAAAAAGATTTGTAATGATGATGATCTATGACGTGGCAGGCCGATTCGGACAAATATGTCTACAGGGAGGTGCACGTTTGTCTCGCTGTGCAGAGGCAACGGTAATTTCAAACTACATTCTATGTTACCGTTCCAATAATGGAGTCTTGAAAATAACGCTGCTTCAAAAAAAAGCAGCTGAAGTTTATTTAATACGTTTTGTTGCAAAATACCATATTAAATTACAATGCTTGATTAATGGTCATGCAGGTTCGCCTTTTAGATTCATGTACCCTGACGAAGACTCAAAACCACGTTTAATAGGCTTCGATTTAAGTCCCATAATCCAGTCCGGAAACAACAGACTTTACTCTGGGGACAAAGGGAAATTCATTAAACAGTATGTTTTATATTTGCATAATTTTTGGAGAATTGGTGATATTGGATTTGACGTAACAGGCAACGTGTATGAAATCGGCCACAAGTTAGATAATGGGATTTTATTGCAGAACGAAGTGCTTGTCTATTCGGCATGCATATCTTAGGGAGGCAGTTGCTTGATAAGGCAGGGTTCGAAACATTTTGAATCAACACTGCTGAACCAGTGTGGTGACTCAAACTGAAAATTATTTTATTCGTACGCGATTTTACTCATGCATAACTAATCGTGTTGACTATTTTTGCATTAGAAGGGGTGACAGCTTATTACGTAATCACCCGTCACCCCTTCCATTTACCAGATGAACTGCGAATACGACAAGCACCATTAGTTATGCATGAACGACTTCGCGTACGAATAAAATAATTTTCAGTTTGAGTCACCACACTGCTGAACGGTGAAATTGCGGCATACTCATATATTTCTTGGAAATAAGTGGTTACGAAAAACTTGTTACCACAGTATTTACCGTTTTGTTCATTTACAAACAGGGAAGTACGATGGTATACAAACGTACTGCTCGGGCATCGCTCGAAGTGCCATTTGAGTTTCGCGTTGGTCGGGATAAATGGTGGCCTGATAGACAGTCAGAAAGTTTAATTACAAAAACAAACGGTGGTATCTACCCGAACACTGTCAGAATCTACTATCTTGAAAACAACACTTTGCAACTTGGGCACTTTGTAAAATATAAAAGTTCTCATGTGCTAATGAAAGGGCAGAATTTATATAATGGACGGTTTTTAGTTTTTCTCACAGGAAAAATAATATTCCAACTTCTCGATATGTTTAACCAATCAGTCACGTTTAAGATGAAGATACCGAAATTCGACCTGTACCATCGAGCAAAGACAACATCTCCCCCAGAACTACAAAATGACAAAGTCATGCTCTCGTGCTCAGTTTCTTTTCCGCCAAGGGTGACAACAACAATCTATGAAATGTTATTTCTGAACGCCAGTACATCGGTTAAGCTGTCAAAGTCAGTGGCCCTCAAATTCCCGCATGCATGCGAGGGCATTGTATATCAATTGCAAATATTCAATAATATTTGCTCTCAATGGTAAGATATTGATGTTCTGCGCTTACAAGTACGAGTATAACAGAAACCTTGGTTTGCAATTTGTAGACGTGTACTCTCAACAGTAGAGAATGGCCATTCATTAGAGAGCACAGAACGTGTATACGTCATCAAAACCGCCTTTAACTACATGCATATACATGTATATCCAACATAGTACAAAAAACGACACACAAAATGATAAGATAAGTCAAGTCGTCTCCGAATGGGGCTATCCAGAGTTATCGGGACCAGACGATAGGCCCATGATAATTCTGTTGATGGTTATGAGTATTGAAGTAAGGGAAGGAGGCAAGAAATATATTGTTGACGTTATTACTAAACGGAAAAACGCTGTGTTGTATGAACTGCAAAATAGCTGTCGCTGCAGTGCAGCTGTTGCCTGTAATCACAACTCGAAATGTGAGTTCTGTGCATTCTCCAGGGCAAAGAGCGGTGGTATTGGAGAGTGTACACAACTTTCGTGACGTTGCATTTCGTGCGTATCGATTTTTCACCGCTTTTTTTTCACAAATATTCCAACTTTTTTTCTCAGAACAACGTCGCCAATCCTATTCTATGAAAATGAACTTTGTTTTGACTGCAAACAATACACATAAAGAAGCTCCATTTGTTGATTTCTGGACCTCAATCAGTTCCAATGCCTCCAGCATAATCATGCGTTTAGGACTAAGCCACGTGACCTCACGATCCGCAATAGACCTCGAATGACATATGCCGCCTAGCGGCGGGTCCCGGGATCACTGCGTCCAGGGAAAACTACACCTCCAGGTGGCTCTTCTGTACTATAAGTCCTTGTGTCACTGTTTGCAACATGGCAGAGTATGGAAAGTGGACTGTTCTCAGAAACTCAAAAATGAGTTATCAAACAGAGGAGCGTCACTTACAGGCAGAAAAAGTGATCTAAATCATTTTCAACCTCAGATGCCTCCATCATTGATGTAATCGTCGTATCAGACTTGATATGTATTTTGTCCATCACACTTATCTGATGGCAGTATTTCGTTCCGGCAGCAACCCTCTCCGAGTCTTATCTTACACCTCACCGAGTAAAAATGGCGGATGTTGCTGAAACGCCGACAAAACTGGTGGATTTATAACTCCTACCTCAAAGTAAGTCTTTTATGATCCCGTCGAGGCTATTTTAATTTGTATACTCCATCGTTCGGTAGAAAGGTTTTCAGGGTTTTAGCTTGCAATCGGCTGTACGAAGTGAAATTGTTGGGAAGGTTGCCGATCTGCATAAAATCCACTGTGTCAATCGCTTCATCCTCGGACGAAAATGCCTCTTTTAGTCAAGTACAAACACTAAAATGGTTATCTTCGTGATCATAATTAAGTTTTAGTCCTAATCTAGGAAGAAACAAGGTGACAGCAGTTGACTAAAAGAGGCCTTTTGGTCCGAGGGGAAGTGATTGACATAGCACAGGCCAGTGAATTTTACGCAGATCGGCAACCATCCCAACAATTTCACTTCATACAGCCGATTGCAAGCTAAAACCCTGATAACCTTTCTTCCGAATGATGAAGTATGCAAATTAAAATAGCCTCCACGGGATCATAAAAGACTTACTTTGAGGTAAGAGTTTTAAATCCATCAGTTTTGTCGTCGTTTTCTGTCTCATCAGCGACATCCGCCATTTTTACTCGGTGAGGTGTAAAATGAAACTCGGAGAGGGTTGCTTCTCCACGGTGAGCGCGATGAATGCATCCTCCTGCCAAAATAACTGATGCGGTCATTAGGAAAGGAAGTGACCCAATCTAGCTGCAATCAAGTACAGTTGATGATGAAATAGTCTGAAGCATGCTGCGGCATGTATATATGGGCCTACATTTACTGAATATGCAACATTGCCATTAATAAGACCGTTGTTGTCCGCATTTGGAGATGATGAAACGGACAGTTTTATGGTGAATGGAGGTCATTACACCAATTGCCCATTCCATCATAATTGACCATCATGAAACTATGCCGATTACCATGTTAAACATATTGAAAGAAAGAATCGGTGGCTGTTCAGGACAGGTCAGTAATTGTTGCCAAATATCATAACAGAAAATTGTTGCAATTAACCCGTCGGTTTGATTTTTAGCAGACGTCATTTGGACTAGAAATTAGTTAATTCTGACAAACCAAAGTTGACATTTATTTTGCACATTTCCCGTATTCTGTTTCATTTCAGCTTGATAGTCGAATCATTGGTTCTCAACATGACAGGAAAAAGTTCATTGCCTGTGATTCTGTTAGGAATATTTAGTATTATATTGATCGGTGATTGCAAGCTGAATTCGGGAGGTAAGGAGATAATAGAGAGTTTTCGCAAAGCCCTCGAAACGCCGACGCGAACGCCTACCCTTTTGTTCGGTGCTCTTTTCCTGTCATCGAACAATGGGTTTGGCGTTCGCGTTGGCGTTTCGGGGGCTTTGTGGAAACTCCCTAATGGTTCCCGATCACTAAGCACGGAACCATGTTGCTTTTGATCATGGATCTCTCTGTGTGTGCGTGCGTGTGTATGTCGTCTCATCTTCATCTCATCTTCAACATGTTCAACAGCTACAGCTTTGGAAACAAATCCTACCNCAATTCCCAAATTTTTAGCTTTTTCTAATAAATCAGATTTAAATATTCGTTTAACTTCTGGTTTATTCAAAAGCTTATTCAATTGTTCAATAGTTTTATTTTGGTAATTTTTCAAGCCGTGTTGTTTTGCTTCATGTAATAGTTCTTTTCTAATTGATTTTATTGGTTGAACAATTCTTTGTTTAACTGCTTTTTGCTGAATATCCGCGATAGGAGTTTCTTTTAATAAATTTGAAATTTTATTTTGAAGTTCATTTGAAGGATACGATCTTATATTTTTAATTCCTAATCGTTGTCCCAGAACACGTTTTTCTAACTGAGAGAGATCAGTTAAATTTTTATTTGTAAAAATATCAGTTAATTTTTCATGTAAATTGTCATTTACATTTTTTAATTCATCGATTAATAAATTTCTTGAAAGAGATGAATAATTTTTAACTTTGAATTCCTTAGCAAGAAGTTTAAGCTCATCAGTTGAAAATAAATGATGAGCTTCCATTTATTTATATAAAAAGTTTAATTAGATTATGATTTTTTATCACAATTTTAATAAGAACAAAAATCCCTATTAAAAATGTGAAGCTCAAAATGAATATTCAACTGATTAGCTAAAGATGAAATTTGATTTTCTCAGAAATCTCACTTGAGCAGATCTTCGAAAATCGGGAATCATCCATGTCCCCCAAGGAAAATTCTATAATTTACATTGGGGAAAATGTTTATTTATTTATATAAATATTTTTTTTAATTAATTATCAAATTCTTCTAAAAATTCTGCTGCTAATGAACAATTTTGGTGATAGAGCTGATAGTCAATTTTTTTCCCTTTTTTCAAATTTTCCTCTTTTGATATTGGTCGTAAATTTCTATAATTCCAACATAATATTAATTCCTCCTCGTTTAAATGATTAAAATGAGATACTGGTAAGATGTGATCAATATGCCAATATTCCCCATAATTCTCCCAATTCATATGTTCATCAAATTGATAAGTTATCCATTTGTATAAAACATCTAATGAACAATCAAGATATTTTTCTAATTTTGATTTTTGTTGTTTTCTTTTTAAACAATGGGTTAATTGTATACTTAATTTCAATGATTTTTTATATGAAGGAGAATTTTTTCTTTTTTCTTTTTGATATTTATTCAGATATTTATGTTTACATATTTTACATTCACTTTGATGAAAATCTTTTGATGAAGAATGTAAATAAAAATCTTCCATCAATTTTTATTCGAAACAAATGTTACACGTTTTAACTAATGAATTCATTTATATAACAAAATAAATTTTATTAAATCTATTTTTTTACAATTCATGTACAGTAGTGGAAACGTGCGGAATTTAAACTCACAGCCAAAATACACTGAAATTTCATTTGAGTTAAAATCTCAGTTCAAACAATTTCTATTTATTTATTTAGTTAAAACAAATTCTAATATTCTCTTATCAAATTAATTTTTTAAAATTTATGAAATCAGAATATAAACACATCATCCTGCCTTTACACAAGTTCGAATCCGTAGTACTTCTTTCCCTCTGCCTTTCCTGTTGATTTGATATATTCGTAGTTGGGATTTTTTTCCAATTCTTTTTTGATAATTGAAGTTGTAAACGTTGTGATGATATTTTCATCTCGATCGGCTAATGTTAATATCATCGCTTCGCCTCTTGTGGTTTTAATTTTTTGGATATCGATAATCTTATGCCATATGTTGAGTGGAACATTTTTCCAAGCTTCGTAAGTAGTTTTAATTTTTGATTCTAGTTCTTCATTTGATGGAAACATTTTATTGGAGAGATGGAAATAATTAAATCATGGTTAGGTGTGGAATTTTGGTCATGATCACAAATTTTGTGTGGATTTGAAAATGAAATTATTTAAAGAAAATAATTTTAGATAAATTATTTTATTATGAGGAAATTACAAAATTACAAAATTATACAAATTTTTAATTTGTGAGATTTTGTTGATTTTGTGTGGATTTTATTTTTTGTAAATTTTATTTTTTGTAAATTTTATTTTGTAAATTTTTAAATTTGTGATTTTGTAATTTTATAATTTTTTTGTAAATTTGTAAATTTTGTAATTTTGTAATTTTGTAATTTTGTAATTTGTAAAAATTTTGTAATTTTTTGTAAATTTTGTAAATTTTGTAAAATTTGTAATTTGTAAATTTTATGTTAAAATGTTTAAACTGAGTGATTACTAGAATTTGTTTTAACTGAATGATTACTGGAAATTGTTTGAACTGAGATTTTAACTCAAATGAAATTTCAGTGTATTTTGGCTGTGAGTTGAAATCCGCACGTTTCCACTACTGACCCTACTAGAAAACTAAGACCCTGGATACTAGAAACATAAGACCCTACTAGAAAACTAAGACCCTGGATACTAGAAACATAAGACCCTACCAGAATTATGTTCATTCCTTATTAGCGCTCTCTTTTATCCACTCACACTGGCAGTTAGAGGTGTATAAAGGTCTTATACCCCCGTCAATTTTTTTGGGAAATTTTGTTTGATAGTAAGTTGTGACCACGGTGGTGTGGTCAGTATTGTTTTCGCAGGAATTATTGTCAACCACTTTTCGGCCAAACTAGGGCATGCATTTATGTTTCTAGTATCCAGGGTCTTAGTTTTCTAGTAGGGTCTTATGTTTCTAGTATCCAGGGTCTTAGGTTTCTAGAGGTCTTAGGTCTTGGGTCTTAGGTGTTTGCTTTCTAGACACCCCTTGAGTACGGTAGAGAGTGTGCATCTGACAGAAAGTGGAACCGCACTTTTCCTGATAGAACGCGGAAAAATAATTCCATGGACGAGGGGCGGAACTGGGACCAGACGTATCCAGCTTGCTCTGAGACTAAAAAGGACAAGTGCGTAGTGACGGACTTTATATCTTCGGTATAGAGAATTCATAAAATCCGTCCAGTGATCGAAGTACTGGCACTATGAACACCAAAACTCGTGTTCGCAGCTTGTACCCGTCCCGTGCTCAACTCGTTCCAGCATGTGAAGCAGATCACTGATAGCAAGAAAAACAAGTGTCAAACCTTCGAGTACACATATCAAGCAAAAACACTACATATAGCCTCGGGAACATTTAATATAGGAATATCCTGGCATCGGAACCAGTTTGTGTTGGGCGGGTTAGAGAGAGAAGTACGGAGTATATTTCTGTGGCATTGACAAGTATAGCGACGTTTTGGGCACTAGGTGATTTTAGGGGGTCGTGTCTCGCCTTGGCCTTTACATCCCCGGGGTATCACCAATACCCATACCCAGACTTCCCCTTTGAAGTCTGACTTTTCTCAATGCTTCAAGCATAGAGAAAGTCTACACTCTTAAAAAATTCTTGTCACCGCAACTTGTCTGTGAATATTGACAAGGTGCTTTAGTCAATCTGACGAGTTACGTCATTCATGACACGATTTACTTGTCATGGCGAGTCGCACATCTCTCTGACGAGTTCAGTTTGTCCAGTTGACAGGATCTCTAGTTATCAGACTGGGCCGTCACGCGGTACCGTGATGGAAACGTGCACGTGACTTTGTCGCGCCCAACCGCGCAATGACTGTACAAAATACAATATTTGTTTCGGCAGAAAACACCTACAATCCTGCGTGGATGGGACGGAAACTTCTCACCGTAAATTTATACAATTTTTGTCAATAAACAAGCAAGAATTCACTGTGTCCTACTGACGTTTAAAGATTTTACAGGCAATTTTCGACCGAAATTCACCTCGACAGCCGTAATGCCTACCTGCATTATATGCCATTTTCGGCGCCATAAACGCCTGCAAAGCCTGAAATTCAGTTCAGGTATGTAGATAATATGATAGAGATTGCAATTGGACAGGTCATTTCAAAATGACGCTTTTTTTAAACGATTGACGCTTTTTTGAAATTAGACGTGCTAAAGTCTCTTATCTTCGGGTGGCCTTCGATTGTTGTTGTAATCTTCACAAGTAAACCATTGTAAAACGTTGACTTCAACTGCCCCATGATATCACGCTGCAGCGCGACCACCATTCCCTCCATGCTCTGCGAGCAGTTGTGCGGTTGCGCCACATTCGATCCACTTCCTCTTTTCACCACGGAAGTCACGGTAAAGCGCGAATCACGGTACCGCGTGACGGCCCAGTCTGGTTATGGCGATAAGTTGTAGGTTGCAGGACATTATTGCGCATGCGCACCCCTCACATCCATCGCTCAATTTCAAACGCGAGTAAGCATGCTATCAGCATCGTTGCCTCATTTGCCGAGTGAATAGGGGTTGGTCTAGTAGCTTGTATGTTAGTTTCATAGGTCATAGGTTCGAATACCATCGTAGGCTTTGAAATTAGGTAGGGTTTTTTCTGTCATACGTAGCTATTGTTAGTAGGGTACTTGTAACTAACGTACAACAGTCTCTTGGCGATGAATTTTATCTTTATTTTTTCATATTTAGCCTGAATGACAAGATGTATTTGTTTCAATGATAAGATGTCTCTTTTCCGACATGTCCGATGATGACAAGTTTTCAACTTGTCAACTGACAAGATAGACCCTGTCAATTTAAGCATATGGCTGAGAACGAGTTCCAGCTTGTCAATACGACAAGAAATTTTTTGGAGTGTAACTTAGCTATATACACACACTGATCATAAGTATTGCAACATAGTTTTTTTCTTAATTTCTCTTATGCCTTTACTACTTTTACATCTGTTTTCAAATATATATAGGAGGGTCTATGGCAAAACATGCTGTTGGCAATATGGATTGAAAAATCTCACTGCTGATGAAAATATCAACCCATGAAAAAGAAAATCAAAACATGAAAATGACAAAATCGTCATGTGATACTGGCTCACTCTTCCTTTTCAGGATAATGAAGCCTGATGATGAGCAAGGATTTACATGAAAACAAACTGAAAAATATCAATTGTGAACAAAGACAATTGAAATTATAGAAAATTATCAAAAACTGAAAACGTGAGATTTTGCATGAGATTCCGCTGCGGATGAAAAGCTGTCATCCCATGTGTCTCAGCCATGCCAGTTTCATCTATTGAAAGGCCACACTATCAAGAAAAGTGAACTTTTCTCAAAAAAAATCCCGATTTTTGACAAAATTGGTCAATTTTTTAAATAAAATAACTGGAAAAATGATGCACATTTTCAGTGCAATTTTTTCACAGTTGTGAATGAAGTTCAGTTGTCTTCATTTTGTAAAAATATAGTAGTCATGTTCTTCAAACTTTTCGAGATGGGTGATATTTGATATTCTGATATATTCATGATAAATCAACTTTTCCTCAAAACCTTTCGAACCAACAGGTGTATAACACCTCAAAGTATCACATCCACATTTTGGAATCAAACATTGATGACTGACTACCGAGAAATTAAGAAAAAACCTATGCTGCAATACTTATGATCAGTGTGTGTACTTTAGGGGTAAAGTCCGACCCAAGGATACGGCCCTTTCTCATTGCTTGAAGAATTGAGGAAACTCGTGCAGATTTTAATGAAAGTGTGGCTTAAGTCCGACCCGAGCATACGGCCGTAAGTCTCTGGGCCGGTAATAAGGCATTTTTGAGATATCGTTCACGGTTTGAGGCAGTTGGGATTCTATGCCAAGCTATGATGGCGCCAGCGCATGCGCCCTGGCTTTTTCAGTGCCTGTGTATTTTCTCCCTTCATTGTTAATCCCAATCGTATAAATCCCCATAGCTGAACCAAACTATGTAGGCCTACAAGCCTCAGCCTGTGACTTTATTCTAGCTGTGGCTGCTTATAGTGTACTTTTGTTCCAGTTTTACGGTACAATTTAAAATAAAAGAGAAAACCGACATGAGAAGAGTTATTTAACT
The DNA here is from genome assembly GCA_002633025.1 of Notospermus geniculatus. Classification (NCBI taxonomy): domain Eukaryota; kingdom Metazoa; phylum Nemertea; class Pilidiophora; order Heteronemertea; family Lineidae; genus Notospermus; species Notospermus geniculatus. The sequence continues at coordinate 33,827 of NMRB01003241.1, read as the reverse complement.
CTCAGACGGCTAAGACCGGGATATCCTGGTATCTGTTAGGTGCCCCACCCTGCCACTTCCTTTTGCTCATAACTCAGTTATTGTTGATCTGTTTGAGCTGAAAACACGTGCAAATGAAAGGAAATTAAATTTTAGATAAGTTGAGCACCTTTTCGCGCGCCTTTGCCGTAAATAAAAACGAGAGGGGGCTAAAAGACTGCGAATCTTGAGGCATTTTTTTCAAAAATTGAGCAAAAATACATTCGAATTGGCTGTGCCACTGGGACCGACGTTGTTGGAAAGTGCTTTTGTCATACTATTGGCCTAGTTGTTCAGTTGCCCCCCCCCCCAAAAAAAACGTTGAGGAAATTAGTGCCAACTTTCTAACGTAAAGCAAACAAGACACAACGAAGACAGGGTAGCAGAGAAGTAAAACATAAATCTAAAGAGCTTGCAGGTCAGGTTTGATATACCAAAAAGATTGATGTAATTCACTCCAAAGACAAATGAAATGCTCCGCCGCAGCCATTCAGGTGTGACAGGAATCAACGTCCTAGGAATGCAAGTCCGCCAAACAATAGCCCGCTATTGTTAGGTTATATCCGAATTAATGGTCATTGTCTCCATAGCCATATATTCTAATCCCTCGCTGAACAATAGGATCGGACTCTGATTCCAGGGGGGACTTTGATTAGTGTCACACCGGTAACGAGTGGAATACCAATACCCCAGCATCGCCAAGCATCACCACTGAGAAATACTCCACCGTGGGATCGCCGCTCTGCTTCGACCTCCAGAACACGACAGCTGAGAGAATGTTACCGAAAAAAACCCACCAAGATCATGGCAAGAATGGCGTATCCTTGGAAGTAACCGAAAATATCGAAGATGGTTTGGAAACTGCCATCATTTGGGATTCGTAATGATACTTCATCCATTCCTAATCTATGCTTTATTGTTCTCGAATGATTTCCATCCACATCAGGAGGATCTTTGGCGACAACTATATTTACACATCGCGAGCTTATGGTCTGTAAATAACAAGGTTGATGTGGATCGACTTTGTAGCGCAAGAAATATAAGTATAGACCAAAGGAACAGCACATTTTTGAATTGAGCAGGTTGTTTTTTACCTCTGGAGTTTTTGGTTCATTCCTGAAGTCATGGGAAAAAGGGCCATACCGACAAGTTGAACAGTGCGCTCGTATACGCCTTCCTGAAGTTGTGTGGATTGTACATGTAAGTCAGGCTTGGGAGGTTGTCAGCCCAAAGGTTGTGAAGTAGTCTACGGACGGATTTCAAGCCGCTCTTCGCCCAGATATTGTTGACGCAGGCCCACAGATTATTGAGGTTGATGATCAGGAAGAGGAACCAGATCTTGATTTTATCAACATTCCTGATAACGAGCTAGACTAGATTATCCGGAAGATATTGCCCGGCGGGCACTAGTTGTTTTTTGTTTTGATTAGCACACAGCGCCGTCTGTTAATCAACGGTGACACTACGCTATGGCACAGGCCCCTGGAGAGCTATCAGTGAGTTTAGAACACGTACCTACATGTAACCAAACGTATCTAAAAAAACACAACACATATCTAAAAACACATTCCGAGCTCACGAATTCGTGAGCTCGGGGTGTGTTTTTACAAACTACTGTTTTTAGATACTTGTTCTAAACTCACTGATAGCTCTCCAGGGGCCTGTGCCATAGCGTAGTGTCACCGTTGATTAACAGACGGCGCTTTGCGCCAAAACAAAAACAACTGGTGCCCGCCGGGCAATACCTTTCCGATGTCTCCCTTTAACAGATTAACTTTAATGACATTTTGGTGCAAAACCAAAGTGATATGAGAAACAGAAATTGAAAAGGAAATTGTGCCACCGAACCCGAGTTTTTTTCCAAAACGAACGGAAGAAAGTTTTTTTCAGCCTTATTTATTAAACGTCCCCAAAGCTAGGAATCCACTACTGATTTTCTGCTTTGCGACTTGCTACCTGCGATTGAATACGACCGCAAGGAACTGATACCAGTCGCACTGTTAGAAATAACAGAGGAATTCACAGAAAATCTGTGCAGCAGAGTCCCCAGGACTGGATCTCTGTAAAATTACAGACTTAAATAAATGTTAACAGAAACTTGACTGGAGGCTAACTAAAATATATTTTCATACTGCTCTCAGAAGGCATCATAATGGGGTGTCCAATGGAATACAACCAATACAGAAAAATGTGAATCATACCATATGTAAATTTACAGAAAGTGCTGGGGACTCTGCTGCAGGCAATTTCTGTAAAATTACTACAAAATTACTATTATTGTAAAATTAATAATTCCTAACAGTGCGCCGACCTGAAGTAGATCACGTCTTCGCCATTGGTGGAAATCACGTCTAGCTAGTCCACTTCGGCGATCGAGTGCCATGCCAAGTAGCAACGCAACCCAGTTGCAAAGCAAGTCGCAAAGCAAAATCAGGTTGAAAATCAATGGTGGATTCCTAGCTTTAAGTGGGGAATCCACCTGTGATTTTCAAGCTGCACTGTTAGAAATATCCTTACTAAAGGAGCTGGAAGCATAAGAGACCAACTTACAGATCGTGCACTTTGAGCAAACCGTAAGAGATATTTCTTTGAAACTTGGCACACATATACCTTGGACCAAAACATAATCAATGATGACAAACTTTGAGATGCAGCTGTTATGTAACACCTAGCAACCACCATAGCAACCTATTGTTTTCTGGTTTTAAAGGGTTTTCCTTCCCCCAAAAGGGGTCAAACATCATTCAACATGGTTGTCTGTTGCAGCATAGCTGTGATTAAAATACCAATGCATCATTGTTACATAATATGATTGCATAATTGTGTTTACTGTTGTCACTACAGCGACGTATTGTTTTCTGGTTTTAAGGCATTTCCCCTCTTAGAAAGGGGAAAAACACCATTTTAACATGATTGTCTGTTGCAGCATAGATAAGATGAATCCCACTGCATCATTATTACATAATATGATTGCATAATTATCTGTTGTCACCACCAGCAACCTGTTGTTTTCTGGTTTTAAGGGGTTTCCCTCTGAGAAAGAGGTACATGTAAAACACCATTTAACATGATTGTCTGTTGCAGCATAGATACATAATCTGATTGCATCTGTGTCGCCAGCAGCAACCTATTGTTTTCTGGTTTTAAGGGGTTCCCCTCTGAGAAAGGGGTAAAACATCATATTTATCATGATTGTCTGTTTCTGGATGATACATCCTGCAGTGAATGATCTGTCATGTCTGTCCTCGGACAACTTGTCTTTGACCAATTCATTCTGCTGGGAAAAGCCATCCCAAAACATTCCTGTCTTGTGCTGAGAAAAGTTGAAAATGATGAACCTTAGGGATGAAATATCCTCTGGGATGAAATGACTTGCATGGGGACAAAAAGAAAATGACAAATCATGCATTGGAAATGCTGTACTACCACTGCAATGCAAGTAATTCTGGTTGCATGATAGGTACATGTAGGCTGCTTTAGTAAATATCACCGAACCATTGATATGCTTGGCGTTTAAGTGTCTTGCCTTGTTAGTTTATATGTGAAACGAGAGATTCTGTATCTTCGTTCTAAAGGAAATCAGTAACAGAATGAAAAAGCAGAATATAATCTTTCAAAAGGGGGGTACTATGATGACAACAGATAATTATGCAACTGCATTATGTAACAATGATGCAGTGGTACCACGCTTTTCGAGTGTCTTTCTCCAAAAGCCGCCAGAATGACACACTGGAGAGGTCCTGCATCTACGGCGAAAAGATCCGCCACAGCACCAGAAAAGAAAAGATCCAGAGATGCCATGAAATTCACACTGGAACAAGCGTTCCTGATGGTGTTAATGAGACTGCGGCTGGGAACGATCAATGCAAGGCTGGCGTTCATTTTCAAAATGTCCGAATCTACCATCAGTCAAGATTTTTTCACTTGGATAAGGCTTCTAAAAAATCAAATCAGCACATCCTCATATATTGGCCATCAAGAGCAGCGGTTCGCCGAACTCTCCCCCGTGTTTGCAACGATGGTATCCCAAGACCATAGCTACAATTGGCTGCACGGAATTCTTTACAGAGACCCCAAGTGCCCTTGATGTTCAGGCGGTTTCGTATTCGAACTACAAGCATCACACTACTGCAAAATGCCTCATTAGCATCACTCCCACTGGAAGTATTTCGTATGTGCTTCGCTGGACGGGCGCCTGACAAACAGGTTGTCAGTCAGTCAGGTTTCTACCAGATGCTCCGTCCCGGCGATGAGTTGCTGGCTGACAGGGGTTTTAAAATCCAGGGTGATTTGATGGCTTTTTCCGGCAAGGTGTCCATTCCTCCAAGTTGTCGGGAAGACCTACAGATGACCACGGCCGATGTCACCAAAACCAGCAGACTGGCGAACTGCGGAATATATAAGGAACAGGCTATTAGGCGGATAAAAACAGGTACGAGTTTAGAATCCCCGACCGAAAGTACACCCCTCCGCATTAATTTATCTACGCCTTATTTTTTGAATATCTTGTGAACAAATTGACCAAATTTGATCGGGTTAGTCTTATATGAAATTTCCATGTCTTGGTCAAATAATTCCAGCGGTTTTGAGTGATTGCGTTTACGCCAACATTATGTAATCAGCTGTTACAAAAAGGCTACAAAATCAACATTTTTTATTTTGTGTGAAAATCTTCTGATTTCTGCAATACATTTTGAAAACACTCATAAGAAATAGTCCTGTTAAAGTTCCATTCGGGAAATCATAACAGTTTTTGAGAAAAAAGGTTTTCCCCCAGAAGCTTTGCCGTGACCTGATTGCAATGGTTGACACAGGCCCCGTTCAGACTACCACCACGTCATGAATAATAAATTTTTCGTCACGAAACAGTAACATGTGACCAGTGGATCATGTTAATAATTGAGTTACGTGACCAAATTAAGCAGATGACGCGTAGGTTTATGAATGAAAACTGAATTCTTTATGTGGACAATGGTCAATTGAAATACCCGAGTTCAAGTCAACAGCCAAATAATAGGCCTCAAGCCCAATAGGTCTTAGGTCAGTCATTCACATATTACGCCTACATCCAACCTTGCCAGAGGAACAATGAAAGAATGGACGAATCGGAAAAGTTACTCGGGCGATCACAAAATTTTCTCGGACGAGGTATAAGCCAATTGACTATGAGTAAGGACTTTAAAAAACAAGCCTTGCGATTGGGTGCTTACTGACCAGGGGACCATGGCAGAAGTCAAACTTAGTGTCATGAATTTGGCCTTTGGAAGGCAATGAAAAACGTCCATATCATCAAAAGTGCTGTAGTTTGATTTGGGGATGGATCACCACAATCTTACCTATTTGTTGACCTTTGGGTTTCTTGTAAATGTGAAGGGCACCTGTGCTACTTGAGGACCTAAAGCATTGGTATGCCTTGCTATTGGGTTTCCTGCAGAAAATATTTTATGGGGGGGGGGGCCGGAGGGGCTGAGCCAAAATATGCAAGCTGGNCTCTAAAAAGTCTAAAACGGCTCAATTGTGCTTCCAACAGCCTAGGATTTACCCATGAAGTGGATCAGTTGTGATAATTTAAAGCACTGCTCTGCAGCTTGATGGGGGATATCCCCCTCTTGTCCCAATCATGGGGGGGGGGGAGTCCCCCTGTCCCCCTTTTTTATAAAACCCTGCAGGGGACAAGTTACTTTTCTTATAAGTAGAATGACACCAAGAATGTCTGATTCGAGTGGATTCAGTTGTTACGTTTCTAGATCCATTTTTGTCAGACTGATTCACAACCAGTCATGGTCATTGATTGTGTAAACTGATTTTCTAATACTGTGCATGATCCTACGGTGGTGCTGTCTGAAGTATGAAACATTTATTTCACAGCTCATCACAGAACTTAGCCAGCTATTTGGCATTGATGTCAATAAAATGGACACAAAGTTGCCGGAATTTGGGAAGATATTTCAGGAGCGTTCTCCCGACACTAGATTCAAGACAGAAATGTCCGATCTCTTGGTTTCAATGTGTGAAGAAATCACTGATGAGAAGGAAAATAAAGGTATGCATTTACGTCAATTGAAATTGACATTTTCACCACAAGCCACATCCGGTGTGAGTGTTAAAGATAATGTATCACGGGTATTTTCGCGGGCCACGAAAATCATTGTTTATTTACATTTCGTTTGTTTGTGTCCAGCCTTTCTTCGTCTTATGAGTAATTTGTTGGTGGCATGCTCCTCTAGAAATTCTCTTGATACTGAAAGCATTCAATTTGGTGGGTTGGCATGTCCCAAAAGTCCAAAATAACATAATGTAAACATCAATGTTTACCAACATTGAATGTAAACAATGAAGTCGTGATACATTATCTTTAAGCGTCCTGAGGAGGAGCCGTCTATGGCATGATATTCGTTGCAATATTCAATACTACAAAATATTTTTGTTCCAAAAATATATTCATTCATGAATGGTAAATATTCATTCATGATAGTTGATAGTTTTACCACTCTCCTTTATAGATCCCTGGTACGTCCTCACCTAGAATTCGCGCAGGAGATTTGAACCCCTTATTCTAAAGGTGATACGGACAGGTTAGAAAAGGTACAAAGAAGAGCGACTAAGTTGGTCAAACCAATAAAACACCTCCCATACAATGAAAGACTCAGGATCTTAAAACTACCAACTCTAAAACACCGAAGAGGAAGAGGCGATATGATACAAATGTACAAACTGGCACATGGCATGTCAAGATGGAATATACAGATCCCCTACACTGAAGTCACAAGCTCAAGAGGTCACCAGCTGAAGCTTGCAACAGGTCGGTATTACACAAAAGCCCGGCGCCATTTTTTCACCAACAGGATAGTTGGAACCTGGAACAGCCTGCCTGAAAGTGTAGTTATGGCTCCCTCACTTAGTACTTTCAAAACTCGCCTTGACAAATTTTGGACCTCAAATCCTAGCGTGTATGACTATTAATTTCTATGTCTCTACGTGTTTGTTTTCAGCCGCATAAATAATATGTGATTATCACTACTAATTTTCAATCACTATCTTTTCAGGATATCACTCCAACTAGACATCAACTAACGTCAAGCAGGATCTTAAACGTTTTCAAAATTGGCTATTTATGTATGACGTTAAAGTACAATTAGGCCTAGGCAACATCTACATTTATATACATGTATGTCACTTTTTATGGCAACGAGCCAATAGGCTCACGAGGCCGATATGATGATGATGATAATTTTGGCAGAGATTTGTTCAGTCCTGTAATCCAGATGAATACAGCAACAAGTATGAATTTAAACATATTTACAATTTACTATTTACACCATCATGACAAACGTTTTCGAAGTACATACTTCCTCTTCAGGTCTACAACTAAAGTCAAAACAAAAATCACCTGAAGAGGAAGTATGAAGAGACCTGAAGGGGAAGTATGTACTTCGAAAACGTTTGTCATGATGGTGTAAATAGTAAATTGTAAATATGTTTAAATTCATACTTGTTGATGATGATGATGATGATGATGATGATGACGATGATGATGATGATGATGATGATGATGATGATGATGATGATGATGAATGAAAAATATTCATTCATGAAAAAAATATTTGTTCGTGAAAAAAATATTTATTCATGAAAATATTATTTATTCATGAAAAAAATATTTATTCATGAAAAAAAATATTTGTTCATGAAAAAATTATTTATTCATGAAAAAAAATTTCATGAATAAATATTTTTTCATGAACAAATATTTTTTTCATGAATAAATATTTTTTTCGTGAATAAATAGTTTTTTCATGAACAAATAATTTCGTTCATGAACGAATATTTGTATTCAAGAACTTTTATTTCATTCGATCAAACTTCCGTATTTATTCGAACTCGGAATTATGGGTAACTTTGAAACAATGGTCCTGATTGGCTCCCGGGCAAGGCCATGTAAATAAAATAGTTGGTTAGCATCCTTCGCCTCTCAATTTTCTGAGGAGGGCGGGAGTTCTTTCAATTTGTTTTCTTGTGTTTGAGATGCATGTTACCATGGTAACCAGCATGGGCCATGGCAACCTGAGGGAAATTCCAAATGTAATAGGTAAATAAAAACTACTGTGTTGTGTGTTTTATTTAAGCATCCCAGCCTACGATTTTATTACTGTTTGGCGGTTTTCTGAAAGTTTGTTCAAAAAGATAATTTTTTTGAGGAGGGGTGATTTCAGTGGCGGGAGGGGATGCTTACCAACTATTTTTTACAAACTAGCTGCCCTCGAATAGCATTCGCAACGCGGTCGACTGCAAATCTAGAATTACCAAGGGATGTTATCCCATAAAATACGAAATCTCAATTTTGAACTAGAAATTGACTTACCAGTCAATTTGAAAGACCGCCCTTGGAAATTGGGAGCTAAGACAGAGTTGAATGATCGAGAATTATTATCGAGCGGCCAGGGTTGGTGCCAGGTTTTTGAAATAGGGAGAATAAAAGTCTCCCATTCCTAAAAAGCAGGGAGACTTTTTTCCAAAGAGGGAGACTTGATTTCTCCCTACTAACTAAAGAAGGAGAAGCTGTAAAGGTCACTACTATTCAGTGATAAACTGAACTATGTGCTATGTACTGCCAACAGGGTCCAATAACAGATATCTGGCGGACCAGAACGGGATTGACTCTTCCCCACATCCATTGTATCATCAATCAAGAGAGGAACCAGTCCAGGGTGATCACAACGCCATCTTCACCATACATAACGAACTAAAAGCACATGTGTAATGTAAGCTGCATGTCATAGAGGTGATAGTAATAGTACTATGAATTGCCTGAAGATGGCATTTCAGTCACTTAGTTTGAATCAATCATGAAATATAGATAAAACGAGAAATTTCACCCAAATTTCGCACTATTTGTACACGGATGACCCCAAGAATCAATAGGGTTCTGTGTAATATGCACATCTACAATCCCTGAAAGTTTTACCGCGATACATGGCGTATTTCGTTAGTTATCGTTGGAGAACCGCAGATTGGATGGAGAGATCCAGAGAGAGAGAGAAATTCAGTAAAAACAAGGAAGACCGCCCCATTGAGATGGGGCGGTCTTAAATATTGTGAATTTCGTTGACCACAAAGTTATATTTAATGTCATTTTTACAGCCTCGACTGATTCCCTTTAAGGTCGATCTATACCTATTGCGTGTCTCTGAACTGCCCAACTTTAACTTGTGATAATTCATTGATAACAATGATTACAAAAACATTTCTGGTACGGTACGTTACGTATGAAGCATCTAAGTGAACTTTCACCCTAAATAACTGGATCCTATTTCCGGATTGCCCAGAAAAATGACTTTGTTGGAAAGGCCGAAAAAATTTCCTTGAGCAATTTTACGTCAACATGCTATGTCGCATCGAAGCAAACTCTGTTGGAAAAGACGCAGCCATACCTAGCGCATGTCGGTATGACCGCAGATTTTTAAAAAAATATGTTAATTACGCTTATAATTAACAAAGTTGAGCTTTTACTCCTGATAATTTTCTCTTTTTCGTGAATATCGCGGACATCTACTTCAAAAACCCAGAATCGGCTGTTATACGGACAAGCTCCATTTGGTGAACAACACATTTCCATTTTCAAAGTTTGAAAAATGTTTATAAAAGTGGGAGAAAAACTGCTCGCAAGTTTGAAACTTTATTCTTCACGTGGGGTTGTTTACTATTTGCAACACACGTTCACTATAGTGCGTTTCCAAATGTTACATGCACAAATCAGCAGACCGTTGAATGCCAAGGCCTATAACTGACTGACAACAATAAGATCTATTTGAGCGCTGACGCGGCCTAAAATTGGCGAAAAGAGTAGAGGCAATTATTATTCATTATGATTCATTCAGTTTCACGCCAGTGAGTCCCTTGGAATGTGTTTGTCTGGGGAAAACCCAATGACTATAGATCGACCTTAAGTCCGATTTTGGTCGATTTTTAGCGTGATTACGTTGAAAATATCTAGGCCTACAGATTTGGCCCTACTAAGTAAAAATGAATTCTTCCATTCGCGCAGTTTAAGATAAACTCGTATTTTTTATCGTTTAGCGCGATGAATGCATCATCCTGCCAAAATAACTGATGCTGTCATTAGGAAAGGAAGTGACCCTCAGGAACCAATCTGGCTGCAATCAAGTACAGTTGATGATGAAATAGTCTGAAGCATGCTGCGGCATGTATATATGGGCCTACATTTACTGAATATGCAACACTGCAATTATAAGACCGTTGTTGTCGCATTTGGAGATGATGAAACGGACAGTTTTATGGTGAATGAAGGTCATTACACCAATTGCCCATTCCATCATAATTGACCATCATGAAACTATGCCGATTACCATGTTAAACATATTGAAAGAAAGAATCGGCGGCTGTTCAGGACAGGTCAGTAATTGTTGCCAAATATCATAACAGAAAATTGTTGCAATTATCCCGTCGGTTTGATTTTTAGCAGACGTCATTTGGACTAGAAATTAGTTAATTCTGACAAACAAAAGTTGACATTTATTTTGCACATTTCCCGTATTCTGCTTCATTTCAGCTTTAGAGTCGAATCAACACGTTCTCAACATGACAGGAAAAAGATCATTGCCTGTGATTCTGTTAGGAATATTTAGTATTATCTTGATCGGTGATTGCAAGCTGAATTCGGGAGGTAAGGAGATATATGGTTCCCGATCACTAAGCGCGGAAACCATGTTGTTTTTGATCATGGTTCTCTCTGTGTGTGCATGCGTGTGTAGTCTATGTCGTCTCATCTTCATCTCATCTTCAACATGTTCAACAGCTACAGCTTTGGAAACAAATCCTACCCCTAAGTTTGTAACCTGGGAAACCAATCAGCTAATCATTTTTTCAACCTGAGATGCCTCCATCACGATGTACACATATCAGACTTGATATTTTGTCTGTCACACTTTTATCTGATAATGGCACAACTCGGGTCCTTTAAAGGAGCCCTAGGGGGGAAGCAGGGATACCAGGGTTATTCGTCAGTTCAATAGCTCAATCACAGATGGCAGGTCGCAATAATAGTTGATCAAAGACGGGGCGTATATAAAAGTAGAACTGCGCCTGCGCATAGTGATTACGTGTAACTTGCATGTTTAGACTAAGCCTACATTTTCTCTTCCATGTCTTCTTTGATTGGGCAATCTAACTGCCGTGTGCAAACGGAGGTGAAGGTCACGTAAACAAACGCACGTGGTTGAAACGTCGATAATTGGACTAATCTGTCGACTCTTTGTGTTAGTTCTACTTCATATTTGTGACCCCTGACAGCAAAATGAGTCCGAATGCGCACAGAAGAAGACCTAAGGTGATCCAATGGTTTGTTGATTGCTGCATTGTCTGCCCATTGCGAAATTTGACATGTCCATTTCTGTAATTGGTGCCTGGTGTCATCTTGGATGTTCTTTCCGGCGCATTCCCACTCATTTTGCTGTTACGGGTCACATTTTGCGGATTAAATCATTCTCTTCCATCGTTGACACAACAATCTTTCAGTTTAAGTATTTTGTGGGGGTCGCCTCGATCAGCTTCCTCGGGAGCATACAGCCGCGCGGAAGTTCGACGAAAGTAAATCATTATCACATTATGCCATGTCTGCCAGCTTTACCCCTTCCAACACCTGCGTTAGTTGTGGTGACTAAGACAGAGACAAGGTCTCCCACTAATGGCTGGAGTTTAACCAGGGATCTGCTAATTGCAAGAAGTCTGATACCCGAGTAGGCCCTACTAGACCATCGTGATTATTTGAAGCGTCAACATGGTCAATCAGAAGGTCTTTAGCTTATACGGAAGAAATGGAAATCCGTGCATTTTCCTACATTTTTAATAGGTTTAGTCCACAGATTTTATTTTGTACACACGTCTTTCATTCTTTCGCCCACAGATGGTTCCTATGACATGGTACTAATGATTGACAGAGCCACTGGAGTCGAGGGGAGGAAGAACCTTGCCACGGCAATCATACAGCGTCTGAATGTTAGTCCAACGAACGACAGATTGGCTTTGTACGCTTATGCAGGCGATGATTTTAAGGTCTTCTACGAGCTGAATGGCGCAGTAGCCCCAAGCAAAGCGGATGTGAGTATAATCGGGTTCACCCCCCCCCCCCAAAAAAAAATGACCACCGTAAAGCTGAACTTAATAGATATGAACCCCAAGCGGCAGAGGTAGAAATTACGAACAGCCACAAGGCACTTCCAAACTACCTCTGAAAACGATACACCCTCTCGGACGGTCACAGTTGGTTTCACTTGCCACCACGCTCTTGAACAGTAAAGATCTCAGCACAGCTGCCAAATGAGAAAAAAAACGAAAAATAATCTGCTATGGTACCGACATTCGAACCCACAACCCTATCATCGATTCGCCAACCTCTTCCTATTTGTGCCACAAGGTGACTGCTTGCATACAACGACGCCGATCTACAATAAAGGCGCTGTGGTTTTGAAGATCTCCATGAGGAAATAAAGCGATCAGACTTGTCGTTATGCAAGCAAGCAGTCTTCGTGGCGCGTACAGAAAAAGGTTGGCGAATCGATCAGAGGGTTGTGGGTTCGAATCTCGGTGCCATCACAGATTATTTTTGGTTTTTTTCTCATTTGGCAGCTGTGCTGAGATCTTTACTGTTTACTGATGCAGGTGTGACAGGAATCAGCGTCCTAGGAATGCAGATCCGCCAAACAATAGCCCGGTATATTCGAATGGTCATGGTCTCTCTAGTCATGTATTCTAATCCCTCGCTGAGCAATAAGACCGAACTTTGATTCCGGGGGGACCTGCATTCCTTTCACACCGGACTGAAATAAATATCGGGTGGTGCATAAAATACTGCATTGAGCAGTATAACACTCCACACTCACAAAACCATCCAATAGAATTATCTGAAATTATCTGCACTGGATAAATAGTAGGATTGTCTGTGTTGCTGTACAAATTTCCGGTTCATATCTTAAAGGGCTAGTCTGCCATTAAGAAAGTAGAATACGGGACCGGAACTAGCAAGTGTCACTAGTCACTGCACCTGTGGATTGCGGAATCAATTGCAATACATGTAGTCGTTTTGTTCAGGCTGATCGACCCATTGAGTAGGCCTACAAACACCAAAATTTCTACCATGCACCCCAAAAGTCGTTATTTCCATCCAGGGGAAAATATTCTGTTTTATGGTTATTGAAATATGAAGTGCTAAAGTTCGATGTTGCGCCGCCCGTTATTTATTTCAGTCCGGCATCACATTTTCCGACGTGAAATTCTGATTCTTTCCATGTCAAAAGTATTAGACATTTACGCATGCCGAAAATCTTCCCTTTACTGAGTTGGACCGTTTTACCCCAAAGATCAAAGGGCCGATGGGATAGCAATTAAGACCACAGGTGTGAAATCAGTGTGAGAAGGACTCTAATTAGCTCAATCTTGACACTAGAGGGTCTTGGGACGAGGTTCAACCAACACCCTCTAGTATCGTTCGAAGGTTACCATCTTGAAAAGTAGTGGAGCGGAAGGTTAAATGGAAAAATATCTACCAATTGTGATCAGGCTCCTAACGGTAACTCCATTAGGAGGAGTGATGCGGTCAAACATGGCTGCGACTGGTCGATGACAGTGTCTATTTGTGTAACGTAGTGGAGAAAATCGGCACTGTTGTAGAGTTTGTAATTAGCTCTAATTAGGGACCTGGCTGAAGCGTCAAAGTCACTTTTCTGGTTGTGTTTCATATTTAAACACTATCAATTTATTTCAAAAACTCTGACAAGAAGAATACTTCAAAAACGAAGAAAATCCGTCAACAAAGTAAGATTTTATGACGTTTTTTTTCAAGCATTCACTCACCCTCTGTCTTCGAGGTAGGGGACGGGAAGTTTTGTGGGACATGTGTGAGAGTGACCTTAAAGCCTGTAAAATGCGATGAAATAGTGTCAAAATCATTGAATACCAGGGATTTCAGCAGCACCCAGTTACATTCGATGAGGTGTACATCACGTTTTGGCCAGATTCAATTCTCGATTCGATTCTTGTCTTGGCTACCAGGTAGCCAAAACCCACAGGACAAAAAGTGCAATAACTCCTGGACAAATGGTTAAATCATCTCCAGATGACGATACATACATGTATTAACACCGAAAACACAAAAAGTGCAATGACTCCTGGACTAATGGCTGAATCATATCCAAAAGTTTATCATAGGTGCATCGAATGAGGATATATGACATGTGTGACAGCTTTTTGGTTTGACCTCCTTTTCAAGGTTACAGAGGTCAACGTTCATAATTTTGCCGTTTGGTGGCACGTTTCATTGCCGCTGGAGCCATCCACCGAAACTTGGTGTATATATTCCCCTTGGTCAGATGACCTATGACGCCAACTTACGGCCCGGTATGATTCTTGGCTTCACCACTAGGTGGCTTAAACAGAAGACACAATAATAATAATAATAATAATGGTGAGTTCTAAAGCGGCCCATACACGATCAATATTATTGCACAATATGAGGATCACATTGGGCAATATTATTGCCAATCTTTCTTCTACCCATCATGCCAAATGCACACGACTACCCATTTGGGCCCCATATTGTGCAATAATATTGCGCCGTGTATGGGCGGCTTTATATAGCGCTTCATAGCGTATTACGCTCTCTAAGCGCTTCACACATAATTACCCCAGCCTATGATTCAGAAACCTTTCTGTAGAAACCAAAGGGCACCCACAATATAGCGCACACGATGGACATTTCAGGCCAGTTGAGAGTTACAGAGTGGCACGGTCGGGGATCGAACCTGCGACCTTCCGATCACGAGTCCACAGCCCTAACCATTATGCCACCGCAAAAAGTGCAATAACTCCTAGACTAATGGCTGGATTATCTCCAATTTTTTAATGATAGGTACATCTAATGAGGATACATGACATATGCAAAAGGTTTTTGATTCAACGTACTTTTCAAGGTCAGAGAGGTCAAAGTTAAAAATTTTGCCACTGGGTGGCATGTTTCGTGGATATTTGACCGAGTATCTTCTAACTTGGTGTGATTATGTGTGATACCTTCTACATGCATGTGTATGCTGACTTTCGACCATTACCATGTTACCCTGGAACCAAGGCGTGCTGGGAACATTTCAATTAATAGACATTGTCATTTGTTCTTCTGGTACATTCACCGACAGATGAGCATTTGGTCCATGGACCATTTCATTAAATTCTTTGTTTTCTGTATGCTTGCAGGCACTCAAAAAAGTCGCAGGTATCAAGAAAAAAATGGCCACGAGAAAGTCTGACATGTTTCCCGCCTTGAACACTGCAGCATCCGACTCACCTAGCTCAATAATGGCCGCAAAATTTCTGAGAGCGAAATCGAAAAAAGCTTTGGTCTTTGTGGCTTCAAGTGGGGCGAGTACGACCATGATGACACAGGCAACCAAAGCGCTGAAGCAGTTGAAAAACAAAGGCATCAAGGTCTATATGTTTGATTACAACAGGGGAGCTAATGCTAAGTTTGTTAATGCACTGGAGGCGAATGGTGGAACACACATTCCTTTTTCTGATACGAACATAGGACCGTCGGTAGCTAAATTATTCGGCTAAAATAAATAAAACGCCCATGCATGTAAATTCTCATTAGTTCAGAATGTGTTAAATTTATTTATGTTTGTAAGAAATTCCCTCGAAAGCTTGGCATTCTCGGGATGACATGTCGCTCTACGGCCCTCCATTCCGGGCACCATGGTTATTTAAGACCGCCTGTGACCGATTTAGATGCAGTCGGATCACGTGGTGGGAATCCCCACTCCCCCAGAATTTTCCAGATGATCGAGGACTTCAGCGGAGGATGACGTTTGAGGTGGATTGGGAGTTGTAATTTCTACAGTTCCTCCCAGGTCACATACGCCACTGTCAAGGGTTAGGTCTGGCAGTGTGTCGTCCCAAGTGCTGCACCCTGCGATCCCCTCATCATAGGGCACCGGTAATACACCAAACTGAGCAACACCTGAATCATCCTCGTTGTAACATCCACCCATTTCATTGTCTATGCCACTTTGGCCATCGCCTTGTTGTTTTTAGTTTTGTTCCCAAATAGAACCGCACTATCCCTAACTTCGCCTCTTCGTAAATTTCCACCACAGTAACACCCTGTGGCATTGGTGTATCCTTGAAGTCAAGGATATCGCAATCAACTTCTTTTAGGGTGCAGTTCTTCGCAACACCTTGTGGGAAGAATAGATTTTTTGCTGTCAACATCAATTCGTTTCTGCCGGCGGACTTCGGAACGTCTACCTTTCGAGTTCCACCTCCGCAATGGTTTCGTACCTGCTTGCCATTATGAATCCATCCGAGTTCTATTCTTCGCGTGGTTTTCGATGCGATTCGGTTGCCAAGCATTGACCGTGTCTTATTTTTTCCTTTGGCTTTGCCACACCATGTTTTTTTTTTCGCTGAAATTCATCATCATCATCGTCACTAGTAGATTCTTCAAACTTGCCCTTGGCAAGCTTCATTCTCACTCTAAGTTTGTCAAAGAGTGTTTTTTTTCTCGGCGTAACTGTGATCGGACGTATTGTCTTCACCCACTTTCTTCTGACGACTAATCGGTCCCCCAGGACTGGGAGATACTTTGACAGTTGCTGATCGGTCAGTTCGAGAATGTTTTTCTCGTTGATCTGAATAGATGACGTTGAACATCATCGTAGCTAATTTTTTTAAAACATTAGCTACGAGGAGTTTTAGTATTATGATGTTTGAGGATGAAGAGACAGTGTTGTACCTCGGTGTTATAGAATATAATGCCCCGTCTTTCTGATGTTCCCTGCGTTGTTTGTCACAGGATTAAGGGTGTTGGTCTCTCTAGAGTCCTAGGCAATGGTGCGGCTTAATCCATAGGCGAAATGTATTGTTGGGGAACATCACATATCCGTGGAAAGAATATTCTATTACATCGGTACATGACAACCTGTACTTAAAGAGTTGCATTTATGAGAGTGGCCAGGGACTGAGCGAGAGTAGGCCATAACGACTTGAAAATAGCACAGCTGGCCAAAATCTCGAGGGTTTAGGGCCTTGTGATGAGGCTCCTCACGGTGACGCATGATGCCATATAGACTGGTGGCCATATTAAATGTGGAGATACTCCGACGACGTGGTCTAAGTTTAGGCCTAAAGCGGGCCACACATGCACGAGTGTAATTTTGCCTCCAAATATGGAGATTTGTGCCTCCTACTAAACTCCTCCCGCAGTTCCGAACCGCTACACACTACGTTGCCCTCGCTTTAGTGGAACGCGGTGGCGTGGAACTAAACGCTGGCGCCGAGCTATCAACGTGTGCGGTGGCCGGAGTCAGATTTTTTGCGTCCAACGCAGACCAAAACGGTTTGAATGACGTCGCACCGCATCTATGCAAATTGGTAATCGGTTGCGGCGGCTGACCCAGTGACAGGCCGATGCTGAGACAAAAAAAATCTGGTGGTGGTAACGTCGGAGACAAAATTGCACTCGCGTGCGGCAGGCTTTATTAGGTTTTATCCTGGTGTAATGCACAAAACGGGCACATGACAAAGTTCATGTACCCTAGGCCTGTATGTCCCGGATTTAGGCTGGCTACGCTTGGAAAGTGGTCGGTTGCAGATATGATAGGCCTACAAGGTGTGAGCTAGCTACCCAGACAGCAAGCATCAGTGGGCCTCTAGTGGCATATGAGGGGCAGTGAGGGGCAGAATGGGTGGGCCACTGGTGGATTTGGGCCTCAGGCCACCGGAGGGCCACTGGTGTTAAAAAAAGGAGCTTCTCTGGTGGCCCACTGGACCCGATGCCGAACGTTTTCCTGTCATTAGATGGTAAATAGCGGATGTACATTACATTATCTGCCGCAGCCCCCAATTTTCCCCTGAAGGGCCACTGGTGGCAAACCAGGGGCATGGGGGTAGCGGCAGCCCCCAAAATTTTCCCCTGGAGGACCACCGGTGCCTCGGCCTATTGGCTAAGACAAAGTTCCTGACTTGGAAATCTGGTTGCAGACAATTTTTTGTCTGCCGACCACCATTAGACCTGAGTAATCCTCCTATGGTCTGATGGCTTTCAGAGTGGTTGCACTCTTTGGAAATTGTATGAAAATCAAAGATAATGTAACGTACATCCGCTGTTTACCCGCTAATGACAGGAAAACGTTCAGCATCGGGTCCAGTGGGCCACCAGAGAAGCTCCTTTTTTTAACACCAGTGGCCCTCCGGTGGCCTGAGGCCCAAATCCACCAGTGGCCCACCCATTCTGCCCCTCATATGCCACTAGAGGCCCACTGATGCTTGCTGTCTGGGTACACATCTGTGCATGATGCACGTGAAAGGGGCAGACGACTCAAACGTATCAATGAGCGTAGACTATAAAGTAAGGTTATGATGCTATTTGTCGATCACCCAACTGCAACGAATCTGTGAATCTTGGTCGGTCAGGATGTGCTTACCTCATCATCCCCCATCTCCAGCAATTTTGCCAATTCTGGCCCGCAAGAACTCGCCAAGCGTCGCCATAGTTATGATAGTGTGGCCATCTCGTACAAACGTGATAATTTATCTCGTACGAACGTGATAATTATCTCGTACAAACGTAATAATTATCACGTACAAACGTGATAAGTACAGAGTTTAAGAGATCAGACGGTAACGATAACATTTACGTTAACATTATTTTTTGTACATGAAATACATGCAAGAAATAGCGTTAACGTAAATGTTATCGTTAGCGTGTGATCTCTTAAACTCTGTATTATCACGTACAAACGTAAAAGTTACCACGTACAAACGTGATGATCATCTCGTACGAACGTGAAGTTACCACGTACAAACGCAATGACTATTTCGTGCAAACGTGATAATTATCTCGTATGAACGTAAAGTTATCACGTACAAATACGTGATAAATATTTTTTCTTCGTGAGGTTGCTGACTATATGAATGATAAAAATAGCACCACACCATATCAGTCTTCTAGGACCCCAGGAATTTGCAGATTTATCCCTTCCACTTCGTGATGTAAACAGACGAATACAAAATGCTATTCTCTATGTGGATGGTGTTATTATCCGGATCCAACGGTCTGATCATGCTGGGGACTCATATTACTGTGGTAGGCCAGGAAAGGCATGCGACTCCTTAAATGTCCAATATGTTACTGATAGGAGGGGGACAGTCCGTCATGTAATATCAGGCTTACCTGGGGCAACACATGATAAGACGGCTGCTCAGTGGAGTCAGGAGTTTACGGATTTTCTGGACACACTTCCTGAGGATATGGTGGTATTGGGAGACCCAGCATACATATATTTGCATCCACGTGTAGTGACAATCTTCGTTGGCAGAAATCTGCCCAGGGAGCAACTTATTTTCAACAACGAGTGTACCAGACTTAGACAGATTGTTGAGAGGACAATTGGAGCTTCCGAATTGAAATGGAGGATGGACCAATTGAAGGAAAATCATTATCCTGCAAAAGGTGGGCCATTCTTCGCTTCGAAGTGCACAGTAGCAGTCTCTGCCCTCCACAACCAGTTTACAGATTTCTTGTAGAGAAAAGGAACTGACTATGAACAAGGACTACCAATTAATACGTAGTGATTCGTGTTAATTATAAATATCAACAATTAAAATAACAGAACTGTAAGAAATCAAGAGTTTTATTTTTAAAAAAACTACATGCATGGCTAAGGGACTTATTTGAAGCTGCTAACGAAATGCTGACTTCACTGGCTGAGTGTACATTTAGCCATGATACTTTCCCTATTAAAGGACGTTGCATTTAGACTATGGCAATTTGCCAGTAACATTCTACTCTTCAGGGGTTTCCATACTTCTCAATCGAAGCAAAACACTTTGTTGCCAGTACGACTTCGTGTTTGTCCGATGACACCCAACCCTACTCGGATACTGATCAAGAAGCTGTGGACACTTCACCTGCGGGTAGTTGTGAAGAAAAGGAATTGTCGGTGCCATGGAGCAGATTTCCTAGGAGTGTGTTGGCGAACTGTAAAAGGGGGAAGCGACCAAACAATTATTGTGCAAAACAAGTGGTCGCCAAATATCCCAACTCTTTTGAGGATAGACGTATTGATGGGAGTAGGCTTGGAAATGGGTATCAGCAGTTGTTTGCTCATTGGAAAACATGATTTATAATGAACAGCAAGCTACAACCGTGTTACGGGTATGTGCATACATCGTGACTGCTGTACGTGTGCTAGTACGTGTTCCTCAGGGTCATATTGGCCACCGCAAACATATTTTCATTCCAAACGTATTGATGGGTGCCGTGTTGATCAGCAATGATATAAAAAAAATTATTTTTATATTTTCATTCCGATTGTGATAATGGCATAATCTGCGGAGGAAAAAAACGTCCCTGCAAAGCAAGCATGCGAATGTTCCTGAAGCATGTCACACACTCCCTGATGCGTATTTCCTCATTAATCGTCGTGACTTCGCGGCAGCAATGCTCCAGTGCGTTGTCGGTCTACAGGTTCTTGTTGTGTGGAATATTTTGTCTGATTACAGATGTTGTTGCTGTTGATTTCTGACTTGTAATCGACCGAAAGCAACAAGAGAAAAATCTGCACGGTTACAGTTAAATCAAACGATAAACGTAAACGTTAACGACAACGCTATTTTTGTACCGAAATTGCAATGTAAAATCTGGTTAAAGGCCCGTTTCCACTTGAGCGTTTTACGCCGCGTTTTGACGCTTCGCCCATTGTTTGGAAGCAGAGCGGCGGAAAATAACAAAAGATTTGACGCATCACGCGGCGTAAAACGCTCTAGTGGAAACGGGCCTTTATGTGTAGTACGAAAAATAACGTTGTGGTAAAATTTACGCTTATCGTTTGATTTCGAAACCTCCTTACTGTTTCTGTCGAGCGGACGACATCGTCCAGCCACCCAGCATCGCCTCCGGCGTCGGCAGGTTTCGGGTGTGTACTGGAAATACTGCAACAAAAGAAGATGATTACGATTTCTTCCTTTCGGAAGTAGCCAACATGTGATAGGATTTGAAGGATGTGGCGCTGCAGCGACATTTCAAGTCAAGGGGTTCGGTTACATGCTTGCCATCAACCGACGTGGACTATTCTCTAAAGCTGGGTGAAAACGGAATAAGTGATGAGTTCACCGACTACATTAGCTCCTACGAAGAAACAGGGAGATGTCGAAGAATCGGAGATTTCACGAAATGAGCTAAGATTATATCAGCTCATCTTCCTGATCACTGACACAATTTTACCCCCCGTGCTCATCAGTTTTGGTCTGGTAGGGAATATACTGGCATTTTTAATCCTCAAACAACAACAATATGCCAAACAGACCACATGTTTCTACATGCGATCGCTTGCGATGTCTGATACAGCGTGCTTGGGCTATGTTGCAATCCAAACTATGATCGATTTATACCCTGAACTTTTTATCACCTTCAATATATGCCCTGCAGCGGCAATTTTGTCAACAGCCTTCAGCCTTTCAAATTGGTCAACAGCTGCAATGTCCTTTGACCGCTTTCTCGCTGTGCGGTTTCCACTGAAAGCAGCGACCCTCTGTACCTTGACCAGATCAAAGGTTACAGTAATTATCATATTCATTGTCTCCTTCCTCGTCAATGCCCCCCTAAGTATCAGAACTGTGAACCCACATGGTTTGATCGTGAGTCAAATTTGTTCGTCGATGCTACCAGATCGGTTAAAAACCCCGTTAAACACCATGCGGGAACAAGTGTTTTTCATCACGCCGTTCTGTGCGATCCTCCTCTTCAACACCGCCATCGCAATCAGCCTGATGATTAGCAGAAGAGGAAATGAAAAAGTATTACGATCAACAAAACTTACAAAGAAAGACGGTCATATAATGAAACTCTTATTTTGTGTGACGCTCGTTTTCTTCCTTACTAATATACCCTGGGCTGTTGACAAATGGATTTGGAGGTATTTGGTGGCCTCAAAGTGGAAAATGACAGCAAAACTGAACAGCATGAGAAAGTTATCGTACCGTGTAACTACTAGCGTTATATTCATAAATTCATCAGTGAACTTTTATACATATTGTCTGACTTGTAAAAAATTTCGAAAAGATTTGAAAGTCATGCTCGAGTGTCGTTCTGAAAGGCTTCAGCGTTACCGGTAGTATTTCTTTGTCAAGCTGAATCATCTCCGTCTTTGAGGAAGTCATTACTTCGTCAATCAAGAACAACCTTGCTGAAACCTGGGCACCCAAGCTAAACAACGATAAAGTTGGAATTAGTGGTGTGACAAAACAGTGGGCATCTTGACCACCGAGGGTTGTGATGTCGCTCCTCCCTCTGCCTACGCACGCACAACGTTGGCGAACTTGGTTGTTGTAACCTGTTATCAACCGGATGTTCCTGTTTGTGGACTGACTCCCGCTGTTAGTTTTATAATAACCTCTTTTCATCATAGATCGTTAACATTTGCAATAAATCTGAACATTTCTAAATGCCACGTCAGTCTTTCTGTACACCAACATTCTCTGTCTGTTTATAGAAAATTTCTTTAGTTTTGTTCCACAGCATATATTTTCACTGAACTGTTTTTTTTTACTCGAGCCACTTTTCAGAGAAAAAAATATTGAAATGCCTTTCAGGTCACCTTTAACTGGCTTGCTTCCAGCCTGAGAGCGAGGTTAGCTTGCTCCCCGTACACCTTTGACCACTATAGAAACAATGTCCTGATTGGTGCACGGCAACTCGAGGTGCGAGGGGAACATACATCACAGCGAAGTTTTCCGTGGGTTTGTGCGTACGAAGTGTGAGATAGTAAACTCTCTTGAAAGATATCGTCTCACTGTCTCCATTTCACCATTAAAAGACATACTTTTTGATGAATAAAATTCTGATTCGTCCTTTGATGGCGCGAGAGTAGCCATATTCGGCGGTAGCTCAAGTCATACAACGCATGCTGAGAATAACAACAGAGGAACTGTCGCGGGTTCGGGACCACCACATGAGTTTTCCTTGCGGCTACTGCTTACGGCCTAGCGTGCTCATGTATCCTGCACTCGCGGGTTTAAATGCTGCCGGTTTTCACCCTCCGACAAGAATCAAAAGGATTATAGTTGATATTTTGTCGGCGGGTTGAGTCGGCGGTTGCCACCGTGTACTTGTAGTGTGCTATGATCACTACTGTTTTTGTTGGAAAACCAGCCGCTGAGATTGGCTAGGCATGGTAAACAATCAAAACACGTAAATTTATTATTTGCCGCCATTTTGCAGTAAGTCAAAAGCGTCAACATTGATTCCCCGCAGGGGCGAGGTGGACGTGAACTCGACCTGGAGGGTGCAAATGAAGGTTGATGCCCTATTCGCCTTATCTCATTTCGCCTTTTCCCATTTCCCCTTCAAAAAGTATACATTCGCCTTTTCCCGATTCACCTTCTCTCATTTCGCCTTCCCCTTGTCTCATTTTACCTTTGTCTCTATTTCTTCTATTTTTGCCTTTATCTTAATTTAGACCATGGGGCAAAGCTGAAAAGGTGTAGCGTTTTATTGTCAACGCCTTCAAATCAAAAGATTGCAGGTTGATCAACACGATTTTCATGGACAAAACGGAGAAAGAATTCACACACGTGTTGTTGTTTTATTCCGGTGTCAGCATGTACAACATAGCAACTCTACAAAAACCCACGGGGCGGCGCCACCGTGTCCTACTGGTCTCACTGTCTAGTTTGGAATTATATACTCTAACAGTACAAAAGGGCTCTAGAAATGCACTTTTGTTCAACATTTCCTGGAACTATGCAGGAAAGGTGTTTCTAAAGTAATTTGAGGGTGCTCTTTTCAAAAATGCAATGTTCTGGGCCGTAAAATTGCACATTAACCCCCTACGGGCCAAATACTCAGGAATAAAGTAGAATTATAGTGATATTTTATTTCTTGCTAAATAATCAAAATTTCTTCAGTCAGGTGTATTTTATGGACAGTTCTACCAATACTTTACCATTCTGACTGAAAAGAAGTATAAATTACCCCTTCAATGTCCAGAAACACCCAAAAAATGGTATGAAATTGAAATGGAATCAAGAGCTGAAACGTCTCAGCTCATGGCAACAAAATTATGATGATAATGGAAAGTAAACACTGATATTAATCATACATGAGTTAAATTAACACTTGCCATGCTGTTACACAGATTGATGCTGTTATTCATGCATTACGCCACAATGCATTTGATTAAAATGAAGCTATGAATACAAAGACCATGGGTATCAAAACACTACTGCATGCCATGCTCATTCAGTTTAAAACAGCTGACACTCACCATCCTTGACTCTTATATGATCTCATATTGTCCGCAATTTTGAGGAAATAAATATCCAACGTAATCCAAAACACAGCTCGAATGTAAGATATGGCATATAGTAGTATAAGATAATTTTCTGGCAGCCCCCTATCACTATATATCGGGTTCTCTTTTCAAGTCTTTCTTTACAAGTCATCATAATAAAATGTGTATAAAGCATCCATGAAATATTCTATAACCATGTCTTTGATGAATTTACACTATTGATTTGTTTGAAACTATTCACCATCCGAGTCCTGGTCATCCTCATCCTCACTAGTGTCAGCTTCTTCGACTTCACTATTGGATGGCTGTACATTAGAACAGTTCAAGCATTTACAGAGTTCAGTGCACTTCATGCCGTTCAACCTACAGGAACAATTTCTGCCCTCCTCACAGTTGTTCTTTTTGCAACCACAAGCAACGTGTTTGAGCAGGGAATCAGGTGCAATTGGGATTGTGTTCCATTCTGTAATCATCAGGTTGTCTTCAGTCCTCCAACCGCCTGTTGTAGGACTTGGAGCATTTATCATTGGCAGGAGACACCTTCTATGGACTGCTGCTTGATAGTTGGCCCTCTTTGTATGACAAATCAGTGAATCACGATTTGGGGGCAGGGTGGTGCCTGTTTTGTAGCTAAATTTGAAAATGTCGTAGCGTGCGTCATTTACAGACTCGAGACCATCCTTGCCATACAAACAACAAACAAATTTCTCAATCTGTTTGAAGTCAATTGTTGCCACTGTGTCCCAGTCTTGACCAATGCTGTGGAAGAGGTCCTGGTAGGCAGTATTTTCCATCACCATCTTCAGGGGTTTGATTTTTCCCTTCCCTTTGAATGCGCTCACACTATCGCATCCTGTGAATGTGTGTAGTCCAACAAGAGCCCGAGATATTGTGTCTCCAAGTTCTGCCTGAATGCTGTAAATGTGGACAATTTCTGCCTCTGACCATGGTCCCCTGTGGATAAATAAACGGGCATCTATCCTAGAAGAGATGGCAACAGCTAGGACAAATACATCAGTGTCTGCACACCTGATTACAACATCTCCAAAGTTTGCCGAGGCATGTTGAGCATGAAGGAAAACTCTCGTATCTCATGATCAGAACACAATTCGGGGATCAAGTCAACCTGAAGTCCATCATCACTGGCCTTAAATGAATGACACAATGGTCCATGTGCCATGAGAACGTTAACACCCTGCAGAATCGCCGGTTCATATGTGCACCATTCTTTGAATATGAATTCAACTAACTCCTCCTTGTTCTTACCAGACCCCATGAACTTCTTGAATTGCTTTGGTGTAGCTTGCTCAGGTCGAGTTATCTTTACTACATGAACACCACTTGATGCCCTTCTTTCTCGCTCATTGCCCTTAATGCTCGTCTCTGGATATCGATCAGTCAGAAAGTCTATGCGCTTGACACCATGATTCACTGCCACAGAAACTATGAAACCTAGCAGCTTTCTTGCAAAGTTTGCAAAGGTTGATGGGATGTCTCCCTTACGGTGAGCAAACTGTTGGAGTATCGCCATGCCATCTAGAATCCATGCACAGTCTGAAGCCAAGGGGACTATCTCTGCTTTTGACATCTTTGCCAGGTGGTTTAGAAGTGCCGCTTTGTTGGTCTTGACCAAAGTTCATCCATGTCCTGCAATAGCTGGGGGGTAAGGATGCAAACTGTGGCTCATGACTTCCTTCATGTCCAAGTTTCTAGCTTTTCCGATCACCACCATTCTCCCCAGCAAATCAGAACCTGCCTTTAGGGAGATGCTCTCCATCTTCTCTTTACTTGGAGTGGCTTTGATGACATCTGAAAAAGTCTTAAGTTTCATTAACTTAATTGGCGAAAAAATGTCTTTTTCCTCCCCAAGACGCCTCTCTTGAACGAAAACCTGGTGTGCAATATGTCCCTTCTCCTCTGCACCAATGAGATTTTTATTTATTTCAGCTGGCGCCACTATTCCATTTGAGATGTTGACAATCCCCTCCTCCATGTCCTCACCCACAGTGAAAGGGTTAGCCATTGATTGGATTGTTGCGACAACACTGGAAACAGCTTGTTCATCAGCAGCAATCCGCGAGCTGTCGAGATCTTTTCTCATTCTTGTGTCGTCAATTTTACCAGCCATTTCACGACAAGTTTTACTTATTTCTGCTCTTGCGGGGTGTGCCAATATCCACCGATGTACTGCACCTTTGCTGATTGTGATGCCAGTCAATCCACCCTTGGTCTTAGAATCCCTATTTACTGTCTGTTCAGTAGCTTGGTCGCAAGCAATAGATGAAAAACCATACTTTTCCTGTCGTTGGACGACAAATCCTCCTTGTGACATATGGGCATAGACATTTGGATGTGTATCCTTCAGGTTGGCCATTTCCAACAAGTAAACAGGGGCGTACCGTGCATAGTTGAATCTGTCATAGGCAAAGAACCAGGCAATCATCTTGTTCAGTGCTGATAGATGCAGCTCCCAGTTTCCTTCCCTAGTAGCCCTCACAAAAAGCAGCAGGCATTCAACCATTTCAAGGTATGAGACCCAGTATGCAAATGTCNGGCACAAATCAAAACTACACTTTTGCGCGGAGGACTGAACAAATGACGTCATTGATTCCCCACAAAACACACCGAAATAAAGGTTTTTCTGTGCATGTCAACAACTGAATCGACATATGTTAGCCCTCTCAGATTAGTAACTTTTATAATAACGGGTTAAAACGTGGTTTGGGGGGTGAAAGCGAATGTTTGATCGAGTCAGTTTTCCCCCATGCATCACTCTGTACAAAAATGTACAGAGGAATACCGTCGGTTAAATTTGCAAATTTGGGATTGTTCGGGCCTTAAAAACTTACCTGCATCATCCGTTCATCTACGTGTGTTTCGATTATAATATCCATTCAGATTGTACAAGATAAAACCTCCTGGTTGAACGTCAATTCTTCCAAATGACAGTTGAAGCGAGGACACGGATGATGTTTACAATAAACTGCAAACACACGTGCTCCACGATGTACGCCTTCCCATTGGTTAACAGGTTCAGTGCATGAATAATTAATTACTACCCTGGATTCCGGGCAATATGGTGGCCACGACTGGTCCTACCATTCAGCAAATCCAAAAGCGACACCATCGGTAGGACCAGGTACTAGTCTAGAACTGGCTGAACTCAGTTGATGTTGCTATTTCTTTGAAAGCAACAGCATCATCACTAAGTGTACAGTTCATTTCCATGGCAAGATGGATGATGTTGCTCCTCTCTTGTGATGGACAGCTGTCTAGGAATGCCTCCCAGCATATTCTCTGCAGTGCCTCGTATACCAGTTTATGACAGCGCATACTCCGGTTGTAATGATGTCCATTGAACACACCATTGACTGACCCCTCAGCCACAATACCAGACTCTATCATAATATCCCTCAGACCAGCATCCCGGAATCTCTTTCCAATCACTGACAAGAAGCACATAGTTGTATGGAAGTCACCCAGTCGCAAAACAAGTCTTTGTTGATAGAGAAGATTTTTCCACCTAATCTGTTGGGCTTTGCAATATATCGCCTGGTCAAAAACAACAACTATATTCTCTAGCTCCAGTTTATCAGCATACTGTAGACTCTTTACCAGTACAGTGTTCACTGTGGACATATCTGTAGGGCTCGCATCAATGATTGGCAGATATGCAATCTTGCTCACTTGTTGATGATCTTCTCCTTGCAGTAAAGTGTTGCATCCTGTCCAACCTGGCAGTGGGGATGAAACAACTTCTGGTAACTTTGAAATGATGTATGCAGCGTCGAGGGCTCTCCCATACTCCTCACAGGAACTGTCCAAGCAAACGTCCTCATCAAATTTTGGGGGGCCCTTTTTCTTCTTGGCACTGTGGTAAATAGAGATATCTCGAGATGGTGGATCTAAAGTTCTTTTCCTACTTTTTTGCGGCAAATCTCAGTTTGCACAGTTTGGCCAGTACCTGCCATGTCCTGGTCGTCATTGGCAAATACCTGCTGGATCATCAAGCCATTGGTGTTGTGGGTAGTTCCTGAGCCTGTGAGCGTTTCCTCACCAAAATCATTGTTATCAAAGACAAGTGTTGTAGGTTTCTCTCGAGTCATACCTGCTGGAACTTCATCTCCGATCTCTTGCTGTAATTCCGCCAAAGCTGTATCATGCTCCAAGACTGACGTATGCGAGTTGGAATGTCCCAGGCCATTTAGTATTCCAATGACTTCTGAAGATCCGGTTAAATGACGGATTGTCATGCCAAGTAAAAGATGCTTTGGGGTAGTTTTTCTCCCTTTTGAACTCAGGTACAAAATATCCTGTGTGATGGACAGCAACTTCCTTCGGGTTTCTGGAGAAGTTGACACTAATCTGTCAAGGACCAATTCCTCACTTTCACCGGTACACCAAGCAAGGAAATTGAATACGCTGGACGGAATCATCTGGAGGATTGCATCCTCACTCAACTGGCTAGCAGTCGGAGGCCAGGAACCAGGAAGAGGTGGCGAGTCACTCAGAGCTGTCTTGAGGAACTGGGCAGCAGTGAAGAGATTTCGCAAAACTTCATGGGGGCTGTGTACTTGTATTTTCGTAGTAGGCCTAGTTTCCTCGTCATCTGTCATGTCTGTACTCTCAGAATCGCAACTTTCTGCACTTGACATTTCACTCTCGCAGACAATCTCTCTTAAAACCTTGTCAGTGCCTTCATTTTCACAAAGGACAAGCTCACAAGTATTTCTATTCTTGTTTTTTATGAACAGAAGCTGAGGGTATTTGTCCACCAACCGACGTTTCAATTGTTGGTTCCTGAAAACCCAAGTATCAGGGTGAACATTTTCTATTTCTAAAACGATATCTTTGTAGAGCTTTGTCAGTGTGTTCATACGGAAAATCTCTTGTTTTTGGAAAAGTCTCTTTTCAATAATTCTTTGGCAGAAAACCTCAAATGACTCTGAATACCGTACATCGCCATCCCTAGCTTGTGGAACACGCTGCAAACATCGGACATATTCCCTGTAACACGGCTTGTGGTATTTGGCTTCCTTTGCTACAAGATCTACGCCATCTATGTAAAGGAGTAAAGCACTGTCAGATTTTCTTCTTGCAGCGTTCTGAAGAGACCTGCATGCATTCAGTGTTTGACACAGCACTAATGGTTCCCTTTTTCTTTTTCTCGTAGACCCCCCACTGCTATAGCGGTTCTGCTTGCATATAATGCACTCCTCAGGAAAAATACCCCTCTGCTTAGCTTCAGGATTCTGATTGCCTGGTAATTTACTGGTACCGGTACCTGAGCTCCTTGACCTTGTCCGTTTAGTCTGCTGTAGGCCTGTGTCTGTGACCTCAACAAATCCAGTACCACATCCATCATCATTGAGGTCTTGGTCTATATCTGCAGGTTTCTGTACTGATAGTCGTTTTCTTGCTGCTATGACCCTATTCTTATCTGTGAACTTACTATAGCACTTTCTATGATAGCCATAGCCCAGCACACACTGTTTACACAACACTTCAGAAGAAAACATGAAGTCATGTTCTGAGCATGATGCAGCCTTTTGTTTTGACAGTTTTAGGGCAACATCTCTTTCAACACCATCTAAGGAACACCAGTCACCTACCCGTTGAGTTAAAGTTTGGTAACTCCCACTAGAAATCGGTATTACTGGCCTATTTTCCTCCTGAACAAGATGAATACAACACACAATGGGGGCTGCCATCTTGAAACAAAAGGTAATTCAATTAGACAAAAGGAAGCCACTGATTGGTCAACTACCTGCTCAGTGCTGCCGTGGACTATTTTTGAACTACAGAGTAATTATAAAACAAAGACTGTACCTGGCACCCAAATGCCACATTTCAAAGTCAAATAGCAAGGTAATGTGCACATTTCTTTCCCAGAACATTGTTAATTTCTCATCTGGAAACATTAATCTTTAAGAAAAATCAAAGTTCAGGTAGTTCCTTGAGATGTTTAACGAAATGAATGCTTCTGGCAAATGCCCCATGGCCTAATTTGCCTTTTAGTCAAGAAGCTGAAGCCCGTAGCATGTCCAGAACGCTAATCATTTTTAGTAGAAGCAAAGGAGCATACAGAATATTTTGTAAAGGTGTAGGAGCATGTAAAAATACCGAAAACGCCCGTTACCATGGTAACCACTCACAAAAATGCCGAGTGATATTCATGCGGTTCGAATGTCTGTTAATGTTAGGGCATCTACCCATTAGAAACATTATACAATAGCTGCGAGGTCAAGGTGAACCTAAATTTTCTATTTTTTTTACCAAATTCAAAATGCATCATAGAAATCTTAATCACCCTGGAGCTCGCGCATCTATCTGTGAGCAGTATTTTGAGATTTAAAAAATATCTTTAGTATCTACAGGGTGTTTCAAAAAAGGTAATCCAAATTTAAGGGGTTAATACGACCAAACTACATACCGCAGGGATCATGGTATCATCTTAAAGTAGAGATTATGAGCGTTAAAATGACACCAAGGATTCTTGTCCAGGGCTATGCATGATTGAGCACCATCATCCAGAAGTTAGGGTGCAAAAATGTGGTTGGTTCACTTTCTTGTGAGACAAAATCAACAGAAATTCGCATTTAATGAAAGATATTCTTTTTTACAAGCCATTCATCAACGAGTTTTAACATTCCAGACATCTGGCAGCCGATTTCCAAATCCTCTCACTCGCCAGCACCTTGAACATGCCGCCGCCTCTCTCCAAGCAAAGTCCACATCGGCGGCGCATGTCCCCAACTTCTCTGACAGTTTCCGGATTTGTTCTCAGAATGTTGAAACATGTTGGTGAATGTCTGCTAAAAAAAAACTGAGAATTTCTGTTAAAAATTTTGTTTCACATGAAAGTGAACCAACCGCATTTTTGCACCCTAACTTCTGGATGATGGTGCTCAATCATGCATGGCCCTGGACAAGAATCCTTGGTGTCATTTTAACGCTCATAATCTCTACTTTAAGATGATACCATGATCCTTGCGGAAAGGTATGTAGTTTGGTCGTACTAACTCCCTAAAGCTGGATTACCTTTTTTTTGAAACACCCTGCTAGTTTCATAATCAAGGCATAAGTGATACCAAAAGTCATGCGTGTCCGTTTTTCTGGAGAGAATAAGGTTATAATAAGTGTATCGCATTTTGGGAATTTGACGTCATAAGGCTGAAGACCAAACTAGCCTGAGGGGTACGTTTGGTAGCCGGGATCATTCAGCTCGTTAGAATTGATGATGATGTTATGCTTAGGATATGCTGCTGCAGCTACGGTTGCTGTAGTTCGCAGAGATGTATACGGAGTTCACGCTGTCGGCCAGGGAAGGTTGTTGTCATGTGTCACCAGCCGAGAGTTTAATAAACCAAGAAGTACTCACGAGAACATCAAGTTGCATTAAATATCTAACCCTGATCGTGCGAACTCGGCACCATTCGAGATCCCCTACAGACACATCATCGAAGGAATATTTGATACGATTGAATGTATGTTTGATTTTAAACCAAACGATCGTTTGATGAAATGGTAATTCCTTTCAGTTAGTCATATTGAATGTGGTCTTCCCCTGGACCCATATTCATAAAACTACTTAAGTCTAAGTGTGACACTTATCCTTCATTCCTTTGTTCAACACAAAAGATAAGTATTACACTTAGATTTTAGTACTTTAATGAATATGGGCCCAGGGGTCCATTTTGGGCCCCATCCTCGTTAGTCTCTATACGACACCAGTTGGAGGCATTCTTCAGAAATGATGAGTCTCTTATTACCTCTATGCTGACGACAGCTAATTACTGTATAGTATGCGTTAATCGGTCGGCCCGCGAAACCCGTTCGAATGGAAAATCATTGAATATCCGCGTTCTAGGCCTAAATGGGTTGATTACGCATCTCTCCATACAACGCCATGTCAATTCAAATGAATTTTCTGCTGGGGCACTGTAGCCTTTCTTGTAGCGAGTAGGCCTTGGACAACGAATAAATGTGACACGATGGTCATTCACGCAGCAATGAATGCAGACGAGTAGGCCTGAGCACTAATGAAATTGACCGGAGCACGGTTGATCGGCCCGTCGTCGGAAAGAATAATTAGCCTGAACCTGAATATTCAACGATTTTCCATTTGAACAGGTTTCGCGGGCCGACCGATTAACGCATACTTTTTAAAAACTTTTACAAACTTTTACCGGAGTGTTATTATCCATAAAGACTAAAGAACTGTATCTCTCACACTCTGGAAAAATGCCGATCAAAGAAGTTATCAACATTTGAGCCAAAATCCATAGGTTGTCAGTTGCTAGCGCCACCTGCGACGATAAGTGACCAAACTGATATCAGCTTAACAGTTAGCTGGCTCTAGGGTCCCTTTGAAATGTAATGCCAGGGACCTTATTCACGAAGCTCTCAACTTTCGGGAGTGCGTAAACTATTGACCACGGATAACCTATTGTTCAATCAGGCTGACAAAGGAGTTGCATGCCCTTAAAGTTACGGGAGCTTTGTGAATCAGGTCCCTGATGTTCACTGGGCGAAAAAAGTCCTGTCCGGATCAGTGTGACACCCCAATCCGCACCCGTGTCCACACCCCAATACGCATCTGAGTGATACCTCTACCCTGATCCGGGTAGGTAGGTCTTTCCGCAGCGTGTTGGTAAGCTGCCCTGTGTGTAACGCCTCGTCTTGCCAATTGGTCAATTATCCCGTCTTGGACGAGGCCTAATCTGGATTATGACAGCTCACAATGGCATATTTGCGCAGTCTTAAATCAGTGAAACCTAATTAAACATGGATTATGACACCTACATTTACCGAGTGTGTTACATGTACTTGTATGTGTACAAGTGGCGTTTCTGAATTATGTACCCATCTCCTCCGAATGCTATAAAGATTCTTGAATTAAAGCAATGTAGATGTATTTAGTGTATGTTAAATGCACTGCTTATCATGGCAACTTCCTAAAGGCTTACTGTAGGCCAATAACAAGATATTGAAAGTCTAATTCAAATAGGATGACGCAGCCAGTTCAGCACGAGATACTTTTGATATCTCTCAATACAGTAGTGAGAACGTTCTACTTTATCGCAAAAGTGGAATTTTCTGGCCAGCTACACAAATGGCTGAGCCATAAACGTTGCCTTGTTGACCTATACCTGTATAGAATATTATACTTGTATCGTTTAAAGGACATATGAGCATGATTTCTAGCTCTTTGACTTGCAGACGGTGTAAAATTGGCAAAATAATCACTCAAATTTAAGAAGGTGGCTATTCATCGAGCCTGGCTTGCTAAATTTGGGTAATACATGTACGTCCAGTGAAGTGAAAGAGAGGTGCTAGGTATAGATTTAGGCCTATACGATGTGTCGTAGATGTGGGTGGTACCGGAAAATGAAGATGAAGCAGGTATAAGGTTGATGCATTGAAGCTGGGAAAGTTTGTGAAGATTTGCAC